>JASCZW010010261.1:0-23629 GCA_034211315.2 Aedes japonicus
AAGCTGAAACTTAGTGACATCCCAATAAAAGTTGCAATTTTTTTTATTCCTTTAAGTAATCGACGAGGTACCCGGGTACCCACCAAAGTCAAATGTTTATAACTCTAACAATTTATGACCGATTTTAATTCTTTTGGCAACGTTAGATTCAAAAATTCATTCGATTTAGAGACATTATCGGCAATGATCCGTAAATCCAGGTTTCCGGGACTGTGTTCCGGTATTGAGACACAATATCGAAACATCTATTGCATTTCCAGGAATCCAGGATCTTTCTAATAATTCCTAGAAACTAGTCTTTTACCTGAATTTGGGCGGGGCCAGCGTTGGATTACCAATTGTACGTATATTGAAGTTAGTCTCAAACATCGACTGTTGGTTCTCTGGAGTAATTGCAGCTGATCTAGCAATAACGGAGTAGCTCGAGCGGTCAACTACGCTTATACACATGCTCAATGTATCATCGGAACTTTAATTTAAAAAAGGGGGTTTTCAATATCTTTCTAGCTCAATAACCTACCTCGATATGTCTATCAAGCTCATGCTTATACTTATACTTTGACCCTGAACCATTGACTAGAAATCTTTTTGATTTCCAGATTTTTCGATCTTATTCCAGTAGCCAGTAAGTCTCCAAAGACTTACGAAACGTCTGGTATCCTAGTTTGGAAGTCCTTGTTTTTCAGTTCTGAATGTTTCTACACGGAAACATTTCCATTATTTCAAATTCAAGATCAATAAAGGCCTGCTCCTCAGATTATCTCATATTTTTTGATAACGTTGTGCATCAGAAACTATTTGATCTTCTTACAATAAGCTGGAAAATTTACCAGTTTCTGGTAACCACTTAAAAAATTATTGCAACGTAAATATTTCTCAAGCACTATGCTAAAGATGACTTATTTAAAAATAAACAATTGTTAAACGCAATCATGCTTCCACATTTTGAAACACCCTGTATTACGTCTCGGTAGCTCAGCATCAATGCAGCAAGCAAAAATCGCCATCGACGACCCTCCATAACTCATGTCGTTATTAACGCTCGACGTTCACACGCAGCACAATTTATGCATCCCAACTACACGACTCGACTTCCTATGCTCCAATCGATCCAGATCGGGCGAAGAAATAGATCAAAAACTGCACGAGCATGTCGAACCCGCAAGTGAGTAAATAATCATCACACTTCTAGAAAAACAAATAGGATTAAACTATCGAAGACCCGTCGTCCGTCCTCACCCTGAATTTCCGGAAAACCAGTAGCTGCCAACTTATCTCCACAAAACAGGTAATATCGATTTGTGCACCGGGGCAGCAGCTCGAGTCGATAACGACGTTCCCAGGAATCCCTCACCACCGGCCGCTTTTTGTTAGTTTTGCAAATATACATATAAATAAATCCACGATCCCAAGCGAAAATCAAAGAGCCTCCTTAAAAGCCCAGCAGAGTGATGATTTTGAAATTTATTACGCCAGACATTGAAAGCAAAGCCCAGCGCGAAGGGGCAATGTGAAAGGAAATAAAAACTAGGTGATTTTATAAATTGTTGTTAGGCCGCTTGTTTATAAATATTATTGATTTATCGTTCACTGTCAGGCACCGGGACATTGCCGGCTTGGCTTGGCCTGGCTGGTTTTGGTAAGAGCGGTCGCTCCGTCGCTGCGCCGATCAGCCGAGAACTCGCGAAAATACAAAAAAAAAAACAAATCTGAGCAAAGAGTATCGATATCATGTACCGGCATTTAGGTTTGCGATAATTTGCACACCTTCGAGTTGACAGGAAATTGAAAGTGGTAGTGTGTATAGCGTCAGTGGCGGAAAATAGCGGGAAGGGGGACAGCGGACGAGCGCAAGGTGAGATTGTTCTGAATTTTAGCGTTTTTTGAATTTCCACCATTCTACGGAAGGCGTACGAAAAATCGATGTTGGTTTTGACCTGGTAAATTATGGCTTAAAATTTGACACAAATGAATCATTGTGTCGATTAGGGTTGGAAGTTGGTTGTTGGTTTCTATTGGAGCAATTTGTTTGTTGAAATGGTAGTTTTCATCGTTCGAAGTATCATAAATTATGATTCAATTAATGATTCATAATGGATTGTTGACTTGATGCGATGATCCATTTTTAAGTTAGATAACAAATTTAGTAAACTTTTGCATAAAAAGCCATCGAAAACAGAAGTGTCTCATAACTTTATAAACATTTCTATCACAATTGGCCACAGAAAGAAGCATAGAAAAAAGTTATCCCAAGCAAGTAGTTTTTTTTAGAGTGTGAATATTAGTGTTTAAGATGCTCATCCTTAGTTAATGGTCGAGTGAATTTCATAATTATTAGAGATGAAAATTTCGAACAAATGGGAACATTTTTGTAGATTTAAACTTTTCTCGAGGTTGAACAATAAGTGATATCCAAAAAAATTTACGATTGCCCGGTTAATATAATTAATTAATTAATTTCATGATTCCATATGAAGATTCACAGTACCTACACAGATAAAAAGAAACATTGAATTTTCTTCGTTATCTAATGCACATAAAGTGAATGCTAGATTTGGAAGAAAATAATGGGATATTTTATGTAAACATAAGCCAGATTACGCCTGAATCTAGCCGGTTGTATGCAAGATTGAATAAATTGTTGTATGGCACATGCAAATTTGCAAACAATTTCGTTGTTTACGCCTCCTGTGGCTTGGAATTAAACGAAGGGAGATTTTACACGCTTGTTAAAATTATTTATATTTTTCAGTGTAGGATTGGCTTAAGCATTACAACGACATGTCCCGAAAATTGTTCAAACTCAACCAAATTTATTGAAGCTAAGTCAACATCGTTGATAAACAAGACATTCCTAGGACCACACAAGAATTCTTTTAAATTCAACACATATTTGGAATGTTTTATTTCAGTAATTCTGCCGCAACAAAAAAAAACCAAAGCTTAGTTTAATTTAGCGAATTACGAGATACCAGAGCTACCATTAATGTTTCTCAGATGGTTTACTTGAGGCATTCATAACAAACATTTGAATTTAAATGTGTAGTTAGATAAATTTTACTATGACGTTGCATGTACACAGTTTGAAAGAAACATTAATTTGTTTGCTTTATCTAATGCCCATAAGGGGCTATTCATAAACCACGTAGACTTTTTTGGGGAGGGGGGGGTTTGGAAAAAAAGAGTGGGGGGGGGGTTGAGATGTTCAAAAATGAGTCTACGTGGTTTATGAACAGGCCCTAAATGGAATGCTGGATTTGGCATAAATTAATAGAATCTTTTATGTTAATTTTAGCCCAATACCGCTGGAATCTGGAGAAATTTTACGCGCCAGGTTAAAATTCACATTTTTTTTGTGCATGCTACTAAAGGGTGTTCCGATCAAAATTTGGTCAAACAGTAATGTGTGTGAGTCGATCAAAGTTTTTATTATTAAGTCAAATACTTTGGTTACGGGATACCACCTGAAGTAACGGTTTTCTGGACGAACCATTCACAATGTTGAAATTTTCAATGGCACTTCTTTCATCGAACAACTCTGCTCCGCGAAGCGATATCATCCAATTCAACCTTCTGGAAAATCTCCCCGATATCTCTAAAAGACGATTACTTAACTTATACAACACTCTCTTGGAATTAAACATAGTTCCACCAGAATGGACCATCGCAAAACTCCCTAAATAATCTGTCCATCTGGGCCAGAAATTTGGGGATCGAATTTTCACCCCAACAAAACCGAATTGGTAGTGTTTACTAGAAAGCGGTTCCCAGCCCAACTGAGTCTTCAGCTGTTGGGAAGAGGCATTACCAAATCTTTGACCTTCAAATACCTTGGAGTCATGTTTGATTCAAAATGCAATTGGAGTACTCACATTGCGTATTTTAAACAGAAATGTCAACAAAGGATCAATTTTCTAAGATCCATTTCCGGAACATGGTGGGGTGTTCACCCGGAAGACCTCATTAAACTCTACAAAACAACCATTCTCTCAGCTCTCTAATATGGCTCTTTTGCTTCCTCTCGACAAGAAACAGCCACCTCATTAAATTGGAACGCGTTCAATATCGTTGTTTACGTAATGCCCTTTGGCTGTACGCATAATATGAGCCTGGAAGTTCTGGCAGGAGTGAAACCCTTACAGAACCGCTTCTGAGAGTTCTCATCTAGAATAAAGAATGTGCACACCAAAAAGTAGTCAACGGGAAATTAGTGGTATTAAATGGAAAATATGAGAAAATCAAAAGTAAATCATTTATTTAAGACTTCATAAAAATACAAATATAAAACATATACACCTTTCGTTTGACACCTTCCATCAGTTTTTGCACAGTGTCATCCGTCACCAATTTTGCAGCTTTCTGCCAGTTACGCCTGAAGCTTTTCTCATCAATTGCTACGCTATTCGTTTTCGAAGATTCCTCTTGACCAGAGCCCAATACTTTTCGATCGGACGGAGTTCTGGCGAATTTGGCGAATTGCAATAATTTGGGACAATATTTACACCATTAGCAATGTACCAATCCTTAGCCAGTTTTCCATAGTGGCAAAATGCCAGGTCAGGCCAGAACAGCACCGAACCGTTGTGTTCCCGATTGAACGGCAACAGTCGTTCATTCAGACACTCTTTTACGTAAATTTGTCCATTTAGAGTGCCAGTCGTGATGAAAATGTCGCTTCTGAGACCGCATCCACATATTGCCTGCCATACGAGGTATTTTTTTTGGGAACTTCGACATTTTTTTTTGCTTAAAACGATCAGCAACATTTCCTCTTTGCAACGAGGTATAAAACTGTAGTCCCGGTATCTGCTTAAAGTTGGCTGAAAAAAGAATTGGCATCACTGACTGTTTGCAATTATATGCTACATCGAGTGTGACTTTTATGTTCTTTTTATTCATTTTACTACCCGATTCAATCTGTGACTTTTACATCAAGTGCGTGTTTGGATGTCATTGTGTACGTCGCGAGTGGAGTTTAATTTCATTACGGCATAGTTAGTGTGGAATTAGTGTTGTGTTTTCTGGCGAAGTAGTGATAAAAACATTGCCCCTACCACCTCCCCGCGCAATTTTTTTTTCAAGCGCTGCGACATCTCGCGGATTTACTCCGAAGTACAGTTGTGTGCAATATTGCGTTGTAGATATACATCGATTCACGGTGAACTGCTTCTTCCGGATTGCATATTGGTAGGCGTCATAAAATTATTGCTAGTATACATTGATTCGTGGTGATCTGCTTCGTCTGGATTGCATATTGGGATAAAGTCAATAAGTTAACTCAGCTATGGTTTGTCTGCGTTGCACCAAAAAGGTCTCCATAAAGGAACAAGTGGTTTGTCAGGGCTACTGCGGAGCGGTATTCCATGCGGTATGCGTCAACGTCGACGGGCCCCTCCAGGAGGAATTGGCGTCACCCGGAAAAAACCTTTTTTGGATGTGCGACGAATGTGCTGGTCTTTTTGTCAACACGCATTTTCGTTCGATGATGACTAAATTTGACGAACGATCATCTGCTGTGTCTGCAGAATTTCTGACTATGCAAGCTGAAATAAAAAAGCTACAATCAGCTGTGAATGCCTTAGCTGCAAAAACTGAGGAAAAATTAAGCACGCCGACACCTTTTGCTACTCCGACTTTGTGGCCCAACAAGAACCGTGCAATCACTCCCATCAGTTCATTCAAGCGTCGCAGAGTGAATGACGGGGGTGACTCGTTAAGCATCCCTCAAGTGAAAGGCAACTTAGGCACCAAAGCAATTGGCTTTATCAAAACCGTGCAGCTTGACCAGCGTGACGACGACGATTTGTTTTGGATCTACCTTTCCGCATTTCACCCAAGAACACATGAGAGCCAGATTGCTTCGCTCGTTTGCGAGTGCCTATATCTGATCGGCGGCGCCCAGCCCAAGGTAGTGAAGCTTGTACCGAAAGGAAGAGACCTCAATTCGTTGCGGTTCGTGGCCTTTAAGGTCGGTGTTAGCGAACAATTCAGAGAAAAGGCACTCTCCAGTGACTCATGGCCTGAGAACATTAGTTTTCGGGAGTTTGAAGATAATCGCTCAAAAAACGGTCCGAGGATAATCAGCCTGCTGCCAACTGTTCCTCCAGGGAACCAATTGTTATCGGAAATGGATGCAACGGAGTCTATTATGGACGTCTAGTCGTAACCAGTCCTTCAGCAAGTCGACCGGGACGCACGCACCGAAGCCCTTTGGAAGCCCCTTCTGGCCCCGTTACAGTCGAGCCATCAATTGCCGCCACCGTCACTGGTTCTGTTTCCTGCCGTCGCAGTCGTCCCGGCCCTGTTAACGAAGGTTTGGAAGGGGTCTTCCGGCCTACATCCCTAGGCAAGTATGCGTGTTATATCAATCGATCTGTTCCTGATGCCCTTCAAAATTCCAGCTCCACCTCCGACTTCAGGACGAGTCCTGAAGCTCAACAAGCACCTTCTATAAGTCAGCCCCTCATTGTTTCTGGTTATGGTCTACGTCAACCGGCAGCATCGTCAAGTCAACCGGGACGCACGCACCGAAGCCCTTTGAAGCCCCTTCTGGCCCCGTAACAGTCGAGCCATCAATTGCCGCCACCGTCACTGGTTCTGTTTCCTGCCGTCGCAGTCGTCCCGGCCCTGTTTACGAAGGTTTGGAAGGGGTCTTCCAGCCTGCACCTCCAGGCAAGTATGTGCGTTTTGACAATCGATCTTTTTCCTGATGCGCCTCCAAATTATATTAGCACCCCCGACATTTGTCATGATGATCAACAAGCGTCATCGTCAAGCCAACCGGGACCTGCCCATGATGACTATAATATTTCCAGTCATCCCATTCGCCCTGGACCTGAACTCGGGGATTTGGAAGTGGCTTCCAGCCTGTAACCTCAAATCTACAGGTCTACTACCAGAATGCTTGCGGAATGAACACCTGTATTGACGAATACCTGCTCGCCTGCTCAGATGAATGCTATGACGTGATCATGTTATCCGAGACTTGGCTCGATGAACGGACCCTATCGAGCCAAATTTTCGGTACCTATTACGACGTTTTCCGAACTGACCGTAACCCTAGCAACAGTTCCAAGTTATCTGGAGGAGGAGTCCTTATTGCTGTTCATCGGCGTTTTAAGGCACAGCTAATTGAGGATACATCCTGGGCCAGT
This sequence comes from Aedes japonicus, assembly GCA_034211315.2. Taxonomy (NCBI): domain Eukaryota; kingdom Metazoa; phylum Arthropoda; class Insecta; order Diptera; family Culicidae; genus Aedes; species Aedes japonicus. The sequence goes on from JASCZW010010261.1 coordinate 7,155, forward strand.
ATCGAACAAGTCTGGGTGCAAATCAAGCTAGATGGATACTCGTTATTCCTTTGTGTGTTATATCTTCCACCGGACAAAACGCGTGATGTTGCGTTGATAAAAACATGCAGAATCTCTATACGCAATATCGTCACAAGCAGATGCTGTGGACGAGATTATAGTGATAGGCGATCTCAATTTCCCAGACCTGAAATGGTGCTCCTCGGCAATGGATTTTGGTACCCGGACCCGAATGCATCTCGATTCCACGCAGGAAATCTCAGATTGCTCGATATCTATAACTCAAATCTTCTGCGGCAAATTAATTACGTCACCAACGAAAATGGCAAGCTTCTCGATCTATGTTTTGTCAGCAACTTCGAACAGGCACCAAAGATATCCGTTGCTACTTCCGTTTTAGTTAAAACGGTTTCCCTGCATCCTGCGTTGCATCTCACGCTCGAGGTTGCGCATCCGACGAATGCTCCCAATGTTGCGGATCCCGTCAGCTACGACTTCAAAAGAGCTGATTATGACAGCATTCTCGGCATTTTGTTGAGCATCGACTGGAATCTTACTCTTGATACCGACGATATCAACATTGCAGTTCAGACCTTCTCCAATATCGTGAGCTATGCTATCGATCGTCATGTTCCGAAGCGGGTTCCTCCAAAGACCAAAAATCCACCGTGGCAGTCTGCTGCACTACGAAAGCTCAAATCATCAAAAAGAGCAGCATTCAGACGGTATTCTAAGCATGGGGGAGTTTCACTGCGATTCCGATACTTGCGAATCAACAGCGAATACAAATGGATGTCTCGCCAGAATCGTGCCAACTATTTACGAAATGTGCAGGATAGGCTGAAATTAGCTCCTAAGTCTTTCTGGAAACATGTCAACGATCAAAGAAAAGAATCTGGACTACCGTCAACGTTAACATACGGAGAACGCACAGCATCGAATTCCGATGATATTTGCGAACTTTTTAAAGCAAAATTCGAGGGCGCGTTCTGCTCCGAGATATTGACACAGGGTCAAATTTCGCTAGCAGCGAGTAATGTGCCGCTATCTTGTGATCCGTCAAACACCATCAATATTGATGATTCAATGATCCGTTCTGCTATCTCTAAAATGAAATCATCAACATCGGTTGGTCCAGATGGTATCCCTGCAGTTATTTACAAAAAGTGCTGTGCTGGCATACTAGCACCTCTGCGTCACTTGTTCCAACTCTCATCAGCAACTGGAACATTTCCCTCGCTCTGGAAATCGGCCTACATGTTTCCAGTTTTCAAAAAAGGCGACAAGCACAACGCCGACAACTACAGAGGAATATCTGCATTGAATGCTGTAGCGAAGCTTTTTGAGTTGGTAGTTCTAGACCCAGTCTTCAATCATTGCAAGCAATACATAGCCGATACACAGCACGGGTTCATGCCTAAGCGATCTACGACAACAAACCTTTTGACGTTCACAACATATGCAACAGATGTTATGTGTAAGGGCTTCCAAACGGATACAATTTATACTGACTTATCTTCAGCTTTCGATAAGATCAACCATCGCATTGCATTAGCGAAACTTGAGCGACTGGGCTTTGGAGGCAGTGTTTTACGTTGGTTCCATTCGTACCTAACAGAACGACATCTATGCGTTAGGATTGATGATTGCACATCTGGTGAATTCCTTGTCACATCCGGTATTCCCCAAGGAAGTCATCTTGGGCCCCTTGTCTTCTTGTTGTACTTCAACGACGTGAATTTTTGCATGGAAGGCCCGAGGTTATCTTTTGCTGATGACATGAAAATTTATAATCAGGTAAAGTCCATCGAAGACGCATGGTTTCTTCAACGACAACTTGATAATTTCGCTTCGTGGTGCAACACAAACAGGATGGTGTTGAATCCAACCAAGTGCTCCGTTGTTTCTTTCACAAGGAAGAAGAAACCGATAATGTTCGACTACCACCTTGACGGCAGCATTATTAAACGTGAATCTTGCGTGAAGGATCTAGGAGTTTTTCTCGATGCGGGACTTACGTACAAAGAGCATATTAGCTACATTGTTTCCAAAGCAAACCGCAGTTTGGGATTCATCATGAGAATGGCAAAGGACTTTACGAATGTATATTGCTTAAAGAGTCTCTACTGTTCGCTGGTGCGATCCACGGTGGAGTATTGTTCAGCAGTATGGAACCCGCACTATCTTAATGGCGTTGAAAGAATCGAGGCAGTGCAGCGAAGGTTTGTGCGATTTGCTCTCCGTCGCTTACCATGGAATAATCCACGCGAGCTGCCAAGATATATACACCGCATGCAACTCATTGGCCTTGACACACTAGCAGTGAGGAGAGATCTATCGCGCGTCATGTTGGTTGCCGATCTTTTCATGGCAAAAATTGACTGTCCGATGCTCCTTAATCAAATCAACATCCATGTGCGTTCTCGTGCACTTCGCAACAACATTTTTTCTTCGAACACCATTTCGTCGAACAAACTATGGCGCCAACGGAGCTCTTGTCGGTTTACAACGTGCATTCAATCGAGTGTCAACTGGATTTGACTTTCACCTGCCTCGCCAAAGAATTAGAATTAAGTTTTTAGATATTCTTAGGAACTATCATTAGGACCACATTGTGTCTGTTGATAATAATAACAAATAAATAAATAAAGTCAGCTTTGCAATATGTTTCGTCGTCCAATATTATGCAGTCGTATTCCTTCAGCATAGTGTCATATAATTTTCTCGATCGAGATTTTGCGCTCTTGTTCTGGCTGTCGTTACGATTTGGAGCAACACCTACTTTGAATGATTTCAAGCCTGCACTTTTCTTCACTTTCTGGACGAACGATGGAGACATTTTCACTTTTTTCGCCACATCACGAACGGAGATATTCGGTTTCTTCTTAAATTTTTTAATCACTTTCTTCCTCTCCGCGACGAAACGAGAATCATGGTTACCTCCGGAACCGACCTTTCTCTTTAAAGTTAAGCGCTGCTGAAATTTTTCAACACTTTAGTAACCGTCGATTTTGCGATTTTTAATGACTTGGCAATATCGCCGTGCGACATATCGGGATTTTTCACTCTTTTGTGCAAAATTGCTTCGCGTACGCGTTCTTGATTAGACGCCATTTTACTGAATAAAGGTTACTGTAGCCAAACGACGTCTTCATCATAGCACACATACATTAATATTCATGTAGTAGTGATCGGATTAGCAAAGCGTACACGGAGGAGACTGCATTAGGGCATTTCCGACGACTACTTTTTGGTGTGCACATTCTTTACTGATCAAGAATCAGTAACAACCTTGTGATTGAAAACTTCGAATTAAGTACCCAGTCTAGATTCTTGCGAATCTCTATTTAGTATATGTCATCCGATATTATTCTTCCATGCTATAATTCTCCTAGCGTCCGCTTACCTTATCACAGTTCCTCCATTGATGATCTCTCCATGAAACAGGCTGTTCAAGGAGTTCCAGATCAACTTCGACCTTTTTTAATTCCCCATATTTTCATTCAAAAGTACCAACATGTCAATCGCAATAGAAAATTTTTCACTGATGGGTCGCGAATTGATGGATTCACTGGTTTTGGTGTTCACAATGAATACTCATCTGCCTTCCGGAAACTTCAGGAACCTTGTTCCGTATATGTTGCTGAGCTGGCAGCAATCAATTTCGCATTGGGGATAATTTCCGGCATGCCCATAAACCATTATTTCATCTTCTCAGATAGTCTCAGTTCTATTGAGGCCCTGCAGTCGATGAAAACAGTGAGGCACTCATCTTACTTCCTTGCACAAATAAGGGAGCAGATGTGTGCGTTGGTCGAAAGATCATTTAAGATTACCTTTGTACACCGTGTCCAATATATTCTCATACACTTTTTCCTTGCACTGGTGTCGTGCAACTACTCAACATGCTTCACCTATGTGCTGGCGTTGTTTTGCACTATGTTTATACAAACGCTTTTTGGTTATGTCCGATTGTTTTCATTCGGTGTTTATCTTTACCACCGATGAAGGAGTTTCATTCTGTGATGATAAAAAGTTTTTGAAAATTGAGCGCCCGGGCACTATTTTCAGAAATTTGAAAAACCTCGGAGTAAAGCGGGATTTTGTGTACCGAACCATCCAAAAGAACCGTGACACCTGCTCGTTGGATGACCGGAAGAGATCCGGTCGTACTCGTACTGGTGTGGACTGCGCGAGTTGTTAAAGTGGTCAGGGAACGGATTAGACGAAGATCACATCGCTCAAAACGTAAATGGCCGCAGATCTGAACAGATCTGAGATCGTCAATGCACAATATACTGCAAAATGACCTCGGATTCCAAGCTTTCAAGAAACGTAAGGTTTAGGGAGTTTCGGAACCTTCCAAGCAGAAACGACTCGAAAGGGCAAGTCTGCTTTTGTCGCGGCACGGTGGGGAAGAATTTACCTTTTCTGACGAAAAGTTATTCGTCTTGCAACAATCCCACAATGTCCAGAACGACAGATTGTGGGCTCTCTCTACGAGAGTTTCAGAGAGTGGTGGGAAAATTCCACGGTTCCAAAGTGCTGCGTCGGTGATGGTTTGGGGAGGAATTTGCAAGCGAGGCAAATTACCACTGGTTTTCATCGAAAAAGGCGTTAATGTGAATGCCGTATATTATAAAATGAAAGATGTCAAGCCATACGTACAAGAGGTGTTTGGAAATGATCACTATGTGTTTCAGCAGGACGGAGCGCCATCGCATACTGCAAATTTCGTTCAGGGCTGGTGTCGAGAAAATTTGACCGACTTTTTGGACAAGAATGAATGGCCTCCCAGTTCAAAAGATCTTAATTCCTTGGATTATTTCGTATGGTCATACATGCTGGCGAAAGTAAATGACCAAAGGGCGTTTAATATGAACCAATTCAAAACCGTAATCAAACGAATTTGGGACGAAATGCCGATCGTGCGAGTCGTGCGTGCCACTTGTGACGGTTTCGAAAAACGTCAGGAGCTGATCAAGAAGGTTAAAGGTGGTGTTATTTCAAAACATATGCTCTAGCTGATCAGTATTATATTTCAATATTATGGATAAAGTTATCAATAAAATCTGGATTATCGATTTGAAATAAATAGAGTTATATTTTGTATGAGAAAATATTTGACACGTTGTAGTTGATTTATTCGTAAAAATGGCCAGTTCTTGAAAGTAGTCCCAAAAGGACTTATTTTTTTTAATAATTTTTTAGTTTGCGAAAGTAAAATGATTTTTAATTCGTGATATCCCTTTAGAGCTAAAATGCTGGCCACGGGGAAATTCCGGAACATCCGTAACAATGGCCAGTTTCTGGAATTAGTCCCAAATGGACGACCTTATTTAAAGTTTATGAAAGTATAATAGAGTGAACTTCAATTCGTGGTTTGAAAATTTTCCTTCAGAAGTCGTATGGTGGCCACCCGGATTATCCGAAACATCCGTAAAAGTGTCATTTTTTTTTGTTTAAAAGCATCCGGTTGGGACCAAGAACTGATCATTTTTACCAAGAACTGATCATTTATACGGATGTTCAGAATCTTCCGGGTGGCACCGTATGACTCTGAAGACACATTTTCAGACCACGAATTGAAGTTCTTTATACTTTCCTTGATTGCAAAAGTAAAGTTCTTTCGGGGCTATTTCCAAGAACTGGCCAATTTTTACTGATGTTTCAGATCTTCCGGGTGGCCACCATTTGACCTCTGAAGGGATATTTTCAGACCACGAATTAAAGTTCATTCTACTTTTCCGAACTGAATGTTGATTGCAAAGAAAAAGTCCTTTCGGGGCTACTTCCAAGAACTGGCCACTTTTACGGATGTTTCGGATCTTTTGGGGAGCCAGTTGGTTCTCAGCATGGTGCTCAATGATGATCAAACTAAAATTCTTTTTACTTTCAATGTTCAATGCGGGGTAGGTCAAGGCACGGACGAATCCGCCATCTCAATAGGCAAAAGTAAGGTGTTGGATCACGCTCATGTACCACTGAAAGCTTGTGATAGTTTCTAGTGGTAGTTTGTACACTCTCTGTTTTGTTGCATGCATGAAAAAGGAACCCTCTCCTTTTGGGTTTATTTTTACTCCTTTTTCCTTCTTCTACAGCAAGAAAATAACTCTTGAGAGTCAATTGGAATCGATGTGAACCAGCAGTGAGGGTGCTGTACGGGCCACTCACTAAGGGTGATACTGGTTCACTTCAATAGGAAAACAATAATTTTTCTTACTGCGTTTGAGAGTCGAATAGAACTGTTTTAAATCTACAGAAAGAACCTTGTTTGGCCACTGACAAAGTGTGATGGTGGTTTTATATTAAAAAAAGCAACAACAAACAAACACGTATTTGAAACTCCGCTCATTGGCCGATTTGAACCGATTCAAACCAAGCAAAAAGATGTGGTTGGAGACTCTCGCAAAGTTTGATGGTGGTTTACTTCATTGGGAAAACAAATGAATTACGTCTTACAGTCGATTTAAACTGCTTTTAACCTACAGTAAGAATGCGGTTATGGAAGATTGGTGATTTAATAATGACACTATAGCCTGCCCACGTTGAATTTCGGACACCAAAATAGTAGCAGAAAAAAAATGTACACACAATTCAACAAAACAGATTGTTTATTTCACAATAAAAGAGTTATATCTACATGAGAAAAAGTTGATTAAGATGTTAATCCTTCTTTCTGTCAAATTCTCGATCTTTCTGTGAGTCACCCGCCATCAAGTTCCTCAGATACGCCCACCGTAACGATTCTCGATCTTCTCTTGAAATCATCGGTACCATTTGCTTTCTTCTTAGTTTTGAAGAGTTTCCGCTTAACTAGAGCCCAATACTTCTCTATTGGGCGAAGTTGCGGACAGTTTGGAGGATTGGGTGTTTTTGGCACGTATTTGACCTGTTATACCTCATATGATTCCAGAACGGATTTCGCATAGCGACAAGAGGCCAAATCAGGCCAAAACAGAGCTGGAAAGCCGTGGCTTCAGATTAACGGTAGAAACCGCTTTTGAAGACATTCTCGTGCACATCCTCATTGATAGTGCCGGTAGAGAGGAAACTTTTAGATTTTCGACCGCAACTACATATGGCCTGCCAAATCAAATAGTTCTTCGGGAATTTGAACATCTTCTCTTCGAAAATGCTCGACAACGGTGGTCCTTTTGCATTGTGATATAAATACCCAGGCCCGGAGGCTGTTTAAATTCTCCAAGTACGCATGTTTCGTCGTCCATTATGATACAAGAAATATATGTATGAGGGATTCCATCCAGAATGTGCCGGAAATCCCAAAACTCATACCCGATCATCATTGATTTGGATGAAACTTGGCACATGAGTTCGGTACATTGGAAAAAAAAAATTCCACTGGTGTTAAGATAATTTGGGTTCAAGAGTAACTTTTGAGATGGGCGTATGTGTTTTTTCCAACATTTTACTTGAAAAATCGTAGTTCAAAACCATTACATTTAGAGAAAAACTTTATATAAAGGAATTGTAGGGAACTAAAAACCTTTCTTAAAAAAATATACACAGAAAAAATTTTTTTTTTTACATCAAGAAAAATCAAAAATAATTACTAAAAATCAAATATCTAAAAAAACATATTTTTATTATTTTTTTAATTTGTTGTATGAAAATTTGAGTAAAAAAGACACGTTTTAAAAAAAACTCTAGGATGGACGCTCTTATAATCAAAAAGTTTTTCAAATAGCGAACTTTGGTGTATATTTCAAATTTTGGTTATTCATTCTTATAAATAAATTTTGATGTTACAATATGGTTTTGAAGATTATAACAAACAATAATGATAATCATGATAAACCACGTAAACGCAACCGTTTTCAAGATATTTCTGATTTTCTTTCAATAAAATTTCAAAACCTCAAAAAATACGCCCTTTTCATAAATTACTCGTGATATTAAAACAACAATAGCTAACGATTGTTTCTCTTGTGTTTTTAGCCTTTTTAAAACACATGTATGTGCCTCTTACTTACTCTTAACAGCTCGTCGATTGAAAAAGCTTCACTTAAAGTTATAAGACAAAAATAATGAATTATGGTTGGATTTATATTTATATATACCATTTATTAGTCTCGGTCATTGATAATATTACATAAACATTATATAAACTATTGATTGCTTTTATATATATTATGAATCCTGCCTTCTTCGTCATTCGAAAACAAATCCTCCGCTTGATCCCTAAATATGTGTGAAACGAAATCCTCCGCTTGATCCCGAAATATGTGTGTCCGAATGCCGTTTGAAACATCTTTGAACTTTTTGCTGGCATAATTTACGTTCAGGAACTTTTTAGCCGATATTGGCGAAACGTTGATTCCAGCTACGCCCTTGTTAAATAGCTCAATATTATGGCACCTTGAATAATCTTGCACACTGCTATCAGATGGCACTGACATTAATGATATTGCCGATGGCGTTTCTCGAGACCATACAAGTCTACTTGCCGTGATGTAGATGGTTGTGGATCCATAATGTTAGTAATTGATGGTTTCTCACTAGGCTCCGAAATTGCAGCATGGGATTGTTCCGTTCTATTTAAATGCAAACGACAATTATCACAAATCATCAAAGAAGTGTCCAAATGTGTTTTGCCCATAAACTTGAGTTTTTTGACATTTTGTTCGGATAATTTACGAAGGTTTTTTGAGCACCGTTTAGTGGGAAACGGCATACAACACTTCTTCATGTTAAACTCCATTTTCAGTTCACTCAGATAGATTTTACTGATGAATGCGACTATGTATGAGCATATATATTGGCTGTGGTACCTTTGAAAATGCAGGTATAAAACATCTCTGGTAGTTTACAGGCAGCGTACATTAGCTGTTTTTTTTATGAATCATCATCTGTCCATTTCACACTTGTCGCCCCTGCGACATCTATCTCGCTGTTACTTTCATCGCTTTAGCAAATTCGCTCCCTTCATTCTCTGAGCGGCCCGACCGATACAGCCATAAAACAATTATAAATATATTGATTGCAATATTAAAACAATAGTGCTATTTATCTTGTTCTTTTCAAATGAGTCTTCTTATCATCCTGATATCAAAAGAAAAGAGGACATTAGAGTAATGTGAACGTTATAATATGAAGATCTTGGAAAATTTATCATTTCTGGTGGAAATCTCGATTAACTTAAGAAAAGAGGGAATTTTCTGAGGTTTTTTCATTCTATTGAAATAAAATCCGAAAAATCTCGAAAACGGTTGCCTTCAGGTGATTTATCATCAGTATCATTATTGTTTTTAATAATCTCCAAAATCATATTGTATAATTAATTATCATTTATAATAATGAATAACCAAAATTTGAAATATGCACCAAAGTTCGCTCTTCGGAAAACTTTTTTATTATAAGAGCGTCCATCCTAGAGTTTTTTCAAAACGTGTCTTTTTTTCTCAAATTTCCACAAAACAAATTTGAAAAATATTAAAAATATGTGTTTTTTTATATTTGATTTTTAGTATTTATTTTCGATTTTTCTTTATGAAAAAAATTTTTTTTCAGTGTACATTTTTTTACAAAGCCTTTTAGTTCTCTACAACTCCCCATATAAAATTTTTCTCTAAATGTAATGGTTTTGAACTACGATTTTTCAAGTAAAATGTTGGAAAAAAACATACACCCATCTCAAAAGTTACTCTTGAATCCAAATAATCTTAACACCAGTGGATTTTTTTTTTCAACATACCGAAGACGTGTACCAAGTTTCATCAAAATCGAAGATAGTTGAGTTTGGTGACCGACCGATTTGGCGTGGAATCAGTCATATGTAAAAAAATGGTGTGGAGCTTCTGACTTCTTAACTTTGCGAGCCACATTTCTCATAGAAAGATTGGGATTTTCCTCACCTTCTTGTCCATTTTTCGAGAGCATACTTTTCGAGTTGTTCCAATTCCAAGCTTCCAAGCGTTGATCAAGTGATTTGCAAACACAAAACACGGTACTTTTCAGTAGTTTTAGTTTATTGGCAAGATCGCGTACTGATAACTAATGGCACCTTAAAGGTCTTGATGCTGGAAGAGGACCTGGTACTGATGAAATACCTCCAGTACTATTGAAAGAACTAGCAACTTATCTTGTAAAACCCCTGTTTTAGCTCCGTAATCTATCATTTCAATCAGGAGACTTTCCATTTTTCTTGAAAAATCCTGTTTACTACCAGTATTTAAATCAGGCAATCGATCAGACCTTAAAAATTATAGAGGAATTGCAATCATTTCAAATATTCCTAAACCGTTTGAAGCGATTGTAAATCAAAAAATAATTCAACCAGGTAGAATTTCAAATAATTTACATGATTTTTTCAAAGGCAGATCAACTTCTACTAATCTATTGGAATATGTAGAATTTCCTTTAGGTGCAATGGATAGAGAAAATTTTATGGAAGCCTTATATACTGACTTCAGCAAAGCGTTTGATAGAGTTGACATGCCATTGCCAACGTTATTATCTATGCTGATGTTTTGAAACTGTATGTGGTAGGTTAGATTTGCAACATTTTCAGAGCAAAATTGATGTCTCCTACGAATGGTGTGTTGAAAGTCTGCTTGATTACTCATCGTGATTTCACGTGTACTCTAGGAAATCAGTTAACTGGAAGATGCAACAAAATTAGAGACTTGAGAGTGATTTTTGATTCTAAATTGACCTTTGTAGATCATATTAATGCAACAATTCTCAAAGCAAATAATATGTTGGGATTCATTAAAAGGATGAGTTATAATTTCAAGGATCCATATACTATCAAAACACTTTATGTAACGTACGTAAGATCCATTCTCGAATATTGCTCTGTTGTTTGGGCTCCATAACAAGAAACATACATTAGTCGTTAAGAATATGAAAACTAGGCTGAAATTAATTTCCTATTCCTTCGTATGAGTGTCTCACTGAAGAAAAGACGAGAATTGGCTATGATCTCTTTCGTTACAAATGTTACTTCGCAGCGTATAAATTCGGCAAACCTTTCAGAAAGTTGGAACTTTTATGCACCATGACACATTATAAGAATAAGAAATTTATTTCATGTAAGGCCTCAGAGAACAATTTTTACTAAGAATACAGGGTGCGGCAGAAAATAATGCGAAAATTGTTCTATATCTTTCAAATCCCATTTTCAACTAATTCAAGCAATAATAACAACATTTTCGAGTGCAGTTATCTTAATAAAGTCCTTTTAAACAAATTTATTCAATGTGTCCTCCATTTTTATTAATAACATCCCCGAGCCGACGTAGCCACATGGCGTATGACTTTCAGACGTAGTCCTCCGACATTGACTGCCATGTTCGTGTTATGGTTGACTTCAGGGTTTTCACACTCGTGATGTTTTGCAGGTTCGTGCTTCAACATATGCTCAAATCGAATAATCCAACGGATTAAGATCTGGACTGCTTAGGGGCCACAAATCCTTCGGTCAAAACTTCATGTTATCGTTCAACCATTGTTGGGTTCGATTGGACGTGTGACACGGCGCTCCATCCTGCTGTAGGACAACGTTTTGGTCCTCGAAAAGTTGGCCTTCGCCAGCAAACACTTGTCCTTTAAAATACCGATATACACTTCGGTATTGATTTTAACTTCAGCATCAATGAAAACAGGCGGCACTTTCAAACCGTTGGACGCCACCATGCCAAACATCATGACACCAGCCGGATGTTTGGTTTGAAATTCGAATTTCACTTTTTCCGGAACGTTCTCCATTTTCTTGCGGTGAAATGAGCCGGTCCGTGCGGCTGTTGGCCACAGCATCGATGCTGAAAAAGCTTTTCGTCGGAGAACTGGATTATCTGGAAAGCAATCTCTTGGAACGAGTCACTCGTAGTCACCTTGACCCGGTCCAAAATCAAGCAGCGTTTCACTCTGGCTCTGGAAGATGCATGCAGGTCTTCTTTGATGTTTCTCCGCATGGATTTCTCCGAAATATTGGCTTCCTTTGGAAGTTTTCTTATGGAACGCACCGGGTTGCGAGCAATTTTTGCACGGACCGATTTGATCACGTTTCGCGTGGCGATCCGCTTTTCGGCTTCCGCTGCTTAGGACCATCGCTTGCGGGGACTTTTTATGAGGTAAACTGTTGCCAAACGGCACCCTATTACCTTGGCAATCTCTTTCGGATTCTTCTGGGCGAGCAACAAATTGGTGATCACTTCTTATCTCGATCATTTTTGACGAATTTGCAATAAAACAAATAGAATGTTTGGATGCAGTACTTGAAAGTAAACATAAACAAATACACTTTCGACAGAAATTAGTCACTCGCTTCATCGAATTAACCCAATACCCAAGTTTGAACATTTTCGCATTATTTTCTGCCGCACCCTCTGTAGATCAAGGAACGGAAGGATGAACATATATAATGAGTATTGTGAAATAAAAGATTTCTAATATGCCTAAAGCAGTATTTTTTTTCTAGATATGTACATTTAAATGTTTATTAAGTCTATAATGTTGATTGACTGAAATCAATTAAATACATAAACACTTCGGATTTTGCTGCCTTTTGTACAACAGGCGTTCGCGCACTTCCACTTGATTTGACGCCATTTTACTGAATGCAAAAAAAATTTAAGGCATGTTGTACCACGAAATAAAGTGGAGAGTTTCGGCTGTCATATAAATGAAACGTTTCAGCGATCCGTGAAATAATTCAAAATCTATACTGAAAGAAAAGAGTCCGAACTTGACCGTGGACTGTAAGTTTATAGTTCTGCCTTTTCTGAACAACACACTGTATCTCATTTTTTTTGCATGGCTTCAGAGCCTGAGAATTATTATATAATATTCAGCCTGATTTACATTTAAAAAATTCTGCAAGCTCGATAAATGGTAAATTAAAAATAAATAACATTGCGTACAAGTCAGCCTTTTTTCGACGAAAACAAAAGTTCCTTTTAACATGAGCACAGATCAAATAACCGTCATATTTTAACAACTACTTCATCCAAACTAGATATGCCCTTGATAAAAACAGATGTACGCACCATTAACTGCTAAAACCCTGACTGACGCCATATCGAAATGCATATGTCACACCATTTTCCCCGCTTCCTCCCCGAATCAAAATAATAAAACATCGTTGCTTCCACATTTATCAAAGGCATTAACATCCATTCATACATTATTACTTTTTTATTCAAACACGCTCCGTCTGGTAACGACCTCATAAAAAGTAAGCCAGCTGAATAGCTGTATGCTCAGAACTCTAAAACGTCACACAGGAAAGAAGAAAACAGAACAGCTATCATCGTCCACATTAGAACCGATCTGACACTTTTCCCAACCTCGTTCCTTAGCAACAATCACAACGAGAAAATGCCTCCTTAGTTGTGACAACAAGCAAAAACAGCGCAGTTTGATTGACTCTGTGTCGCAGTGATATCGGATGACTATGATCCTTGCGCGATTTCGCCTCGTTTAGGGGAGGGGTTTTCTCTCCCATCCACCGACGGCTCACTGGGTGTGAAATAATAATATTTATTTTTAATTTATCTCTACTCTGTGCCATCACGGACGCGTCTACCTGACCGGTGGCAGCAGGCTGATGGGCAGGAGTCGATCCTTTATCCGCGCGTTGTCGTTCAAATTTGAGGGACCCAAAGCAAATGGCAGTAATCCCTCTTAGCTTGGAAATTAGGGTTAATTTTATAATTGGATTTGATTGAAATTTCGACGGTTTGGCGTCGAAGCGGAACAGGGACTCGTTTGCAATTTCTGTTGGAGAAATAGTGATCTATTTAGGACTAGCTGTGTTCCATAATCTAGTCCACATTTAGTCTTCAATTTCTTCGAGATTCTGAAAATTAGCACTAATTAAATTCACCCTCGCATCACATCCCTGCACAATCATAGCTCCCGTAATCTCTGCATTCTCCAAGCCTGGGCCACAAACGATTACCTACCTAAACGGTGCAAATCACTACCGACCTCCGGCCAAGCGCTGAACAATAGACCTAACTGATGTGGACCCGGCGTGGAAAATGGTCCTAATCCAGCGTGTAGTTGCTACCGTGTTCTTCGCCACACTGTGCGGGTTAACTTGCCAATAAAAAGTCACAACATCCTCTCGGACCCAACCCTGGTGGAAAACCACATCTCTGAAACATGGGTCATATACGAAACGAAACAACTTGTTAAGTACTACAAAAATGACTCTCCTTTCCGCTACTTTCTGCGAACCCACTTTGAACCATTTCATGCTCACTTCTAGGTACATTTGCGAGTTGGTTGGCACACCAGAATGAGGCTCGCTCGGTTGAAATAATTAAGCCCCAGTAGCTAATCAGCTTATCGCGAAACGAACGGTCAACATGGCATTCCAGACATCATCGGGTCGTGATATTTCCGGGATTGTTTTCCAAATCGGCCAAAGCAAGCGTTGCGCAAAATGCGCTAATTCTGGTGCTGCAACGCGGCCGAGCGAACATTGGTGGTAATTTATTAAATTATCATCAATTTGAGAACAATTAAGAGCAATAAAGCTAAAGTAAATGGTGGGTTTTGTGCATGATCAAACTTGGGCTCGTTTTGCAGACAATGGACAATTACAGCGACAGCAACAGCAGACCAATCATCAGTGACCATTTCGTGTCCGATCCGATTGCCCATCGCCGACCTGCCACGGCAGCGAACTTGATTGACAGCGTGCCGTGCACTATCGTTTGGACGACGAGAACCAGTTCCCTGCTCCACCCCTCTGGCCTTCCCTCGCACCGATCTGGATGCGTGTATTCGTTTGTGACGTGCAGGAATCACTTTTAATCAACGGTCATTAGTTGGCGGGTTCGCGCGCGAATATGTGCACCACTTACCGGAGAGAGACGACGACAATCGAGACGTGGGATGCTGGTCGAAGTGTAATATGGCTATTGTTGGCTTTTGTTTGTCTCCTGTCGGTGACGGATGCGACAGTTGAATGATTGTTGTCGGAGGGGAGCATTTTGACTTCTTCGAGATTCCATCACATGCCTGGCCGCTACTTTCTCTTCGTCGTTGTGTTCAAGGTTCGGACCCGCAATATTTGTACAACAACAGAGAAACCGCAATATTGTCGCTCTAACAACAAAAATATTTGTCTCAAATTTAAAAAAAAAATGTCAAAAATCTAAGTTGATACGGCACAAATCGATGGGTTCATATAATAACGGGTGGCAACAAAAATTTTGAATTTCTTTCTCAAGCTGTCAAAAAGACAAACATAGTTAGAAGAAGATCCCAATTTATTCAAATAAGATACGTGTCCATTGTTGAAAAAATTAATGGTGGCGAAAACGGTTTGATGTGGAACAGGAGCGTTGTGGCTCCACTCAACTTTGCGATGGCATCTTCCAGTTCTACAATCAACTGTTTGCAATTCGTAGCTCTCAGTTGTTTTTTGTACACCAAGGAACTCAAAACCCCGAAGAATTACTGAATGGGCGACACTGAAACCCAGATTTGTTGGGTTGTGGTTTTAGATTTCGCGATAGGATCGAATGGGTATTCAGGAACGATTGTGTTTTATGGCAATGGGTGACGCATTATTCAGCTGACGCATGTGTCCATCAGCATGAAACATTTGTAGTAGGATCAAAATTTTCCTTCAAACATTCACGTTCTGGTACACATCTTGATTGATTATGGTGACGGAGGGCTTGAACCGCGTAGCTTAGAAATGCCTTTCTCGGAAATGGCAATGTGCAACTTTACTTTCTGTTCAAAACGTATGTTTAAACACCTTTTATGTTCGGAGGTGTATTAGAACTATCCGTTGAATAGCCTCGATCGTTTCCGGGAATCTGCGTCTTCGAAGAGGCTGCAGCTTTCGTCGTCCAAAACAAAACTTTTTCCGGAATAATTTTTAATCAACCAACAGCATTGGGATTTCAGCGTTGAAATCTGTGCATCCAGTATATTCAGGGCTCGTGTCTTCTTTCGGCACTTTATTCCGACTCTTTTCAATGTTTTGCAGATGTACTGGTGAGAACAGTTGAACTTTTATGCACGGCATCCCGTTGGCTCAGTAGATCGCATTTGAAGGCACGAGAAAGAGAACGAAGTCCTTTTGCGTCCATTATTTTGGCTGGTCCCACTACCTTGCCACCAGTTGTTGGATCTTAGGATATGGTAAACAGTCGAAGTCGCGACATTTCATGAAAATGTTGTACCGTGCTCCCCGTTTTGCCAGTTTCTGTGCGGTTCGTAGAACTGTACAACGCCTTCACTTGAGAAATGCTTATTCTACTCTGACTTTCTGAGCTCGTTTGTTGTTAAAGGCACTGGGGCTCGAAAAAATTCCAAATTTTTAATTTTTTACGTTAGTGACTGTACTAGATATTTAATGCGGTCTCTCATCCATTCGTCGTCTAAAGGTGAACACGGGGTATTGCGACACGAAAACGTCATGCAATTTTCTTATAATGTTTAGATAGGCAAAATTTTAAGGTAGTTTTATGCATATATTTACTTCA
>JASCZW010010262.1:0-37620 GCA_034211315.2 Aedes japonicus
GTTATGTTGCCTGAAAATCCACGCTTTTGAATCTAATGAGCATGACTTTTACCAAGACTGCTCACAACTGTCATAACTCCGGGAACTTCCTCATTTCGAAACTATTCAGCGTTTTCCGAAAAATGGCTGTAAGAAACTAAGAGAACCATTCGTTATTCAGGAATGAAACGAAAAGCAATTCGCTAGCACAGGAAGCAACTTGAGGTAATTATCAGCATCCGAGGCGTACAACACCACATTCTGTGCGGCCCAGCATTACCCACACCATACACGGCCACTTTTCGGCTAAAAAGTTGAAATTTAACTCATTAATTGTATTATTAAGTATTATAAAGCAGCGTGTAGAAAAGATCAAAACATATACCAGATTGAAAATTATGCAAAATAGATTCGGTATAAAACAAAACTTACAACAACTGCGCAGCGATGTATATGCGTTTGGTCTCAAAAAATAAATCCCATCCACGGTTTGGACCACCGTTGAAGATGCCCTGTTTTTGGATGTATTTTTTGAGTCAAATCCGAATTTCGGTTACTATATGAGATATTTGACAGATAAAAATGAAAGATGAACCGAACAGTAGGGTAACGCCGGGATATTCGAGAGTTCGGTTCACGTAAACTGAACCGAGCATTCGCTGAATATTCTTTAAGGTCAAACTCTTCGCTTCGAGTCAATTCCGCGACGGCTAGCAATTCGTTGGGGCGAGGAACATTTTGAATGTGAAGCTTTTGTATTATTTGACAACAGTAAAGAGAAAAAATCCATACGACGACTTCTTTTGTGTTGGTGGATTTGACAGTTCTACAATTTTTATGGTATATAACATACCTCGAGTAATTCATGATAAGGGCCTAAAAGCCATTTGCAAACAATGACTTTAAACGCTGATCTCTCACGAATCACAAGAATCTTACTATATCCAGCTACTCCATATGGTAGAACTAACATTATTTTTCCAGATGCTGCTTTTATTTCACGAGAGTGATTTAAGATTCAAGAGAAATCGACATTTAAAGGCATTGTTTACAAATGGCTTTTAGGCCCTTAACATGAATTACTCGAGATACTTTTAAATTTACACACTGAACCGGAAAAATATACTTTCAATTCAAACACAAAACTTTCGCAGTAGATGATTTTACTTTTAATTTAATGAAAAATAAACTCTTTTCAGAAGTAATGTGCTAAGCTTTTAATAAAACAATATTTATTTTTTGTGTGTACCAATATTTTATTACCATATTGTACGTAAAAGTCTACACCCTGCCCTTCGGTTCAGAAAGGGGTATGGGCGCGTTCTGTCGAGTCGGTCGCGGCAGATTTCATGTGTGAATCGGCTGCCCCATCAACGTTCAAAAGTGCCTGAACCAAATGGACAGCTTGTAATGATCACTTGAAGATGTGATGGGGGATCATTGCCCTGTTATTCACATATAAAGCACGTTGTAAAACGTTTCTTGTATTCTATAACCAAACATGATGGAATTGAGTAAACGAGCGAAAACTCAACGATCTCTCATATGCATCCGTCGAACCATTCTGAACGGCCGTCGTGAGAATATCACCATGAAAATCTCACATGCGCATAGCGTGTTACCAATCACTAATCCCTTTTCCTTTCTATTCTCTTCCCTATCCTATGACCACGAGCAATATCATATCGTCATCCTAAAGTCAACTCTTCAAATGCAGTAACATCGAGACAACACACAGCAATAAAGAACGGTATAAACTTTAACCAATTTTACTTTCAGACAAATTTTCTAACACAAGGTAAGCAATCAAATGACCATTACAAAATATACTGAATATCATTATATCGACATAATATATAACGGGAAAAGGGAGGGACCATCAGGGCACCCAAGTGAAACGATTTGGATAGGGAGCATGGGACTGCCTCCTCCCTATTGTTAACATTTCGTGGAACGAGGGCGGGCTCTTCGACCCCATCTATTGGGTTTATTCTCTCAATCGAGGGCTCGACTCTAATGCTGTATGTGTGAACTTGCTTTTGCAAGGAGATTCTCTTCCTATATTCGCGGGTTTCGCGTAAGTGTCTCTGCTTACGGACCCGCCCAAACGTTTTTGGCCCTTCATACAGGAGCTTGAAGATCACAAACAACAGTAGAATCCTGATCAAATCGTTTTTCAAATTATTCCACTGCTATGGAAAGTTACCTTGCTACAATAGGTGGTAGTATCTCATCATCATCATCATCATATTGTACGTAAAAGTCTACACACTTATGCCTTGTTCAGACTACAGAGTTATAACATGTTATAAGCCTATCTTGATGACGAATTTCTCGTTGAAATTAATTGACAACCGTTATAACATGTTATAACTCTGTAGTCTGAACAAGGCATTAGAACATAATACCGAACTCGGTTGAATTTCAACCGAGTTTTTATCTGCTGAACGCTCGGTAGTCTGTGCGGTTCAAAATGGAACAACCGAGTTCTCGTTGAATTTTTACTTTCTCAAAACCTGTCAAATTTACAGAAAAACTCAATTGACAAAAATAAATCCAATAAGAAATAACCGAACATCGGTTCACTCAAATATTACCGAACACTTCGAACAAACCAACTGAATAGCTTCGAATTTTATAGTAATAAAGCAAAAAAATCCTCATACATTTCCCTTTTTTTCAAATTACAAGCCTGAGACATAACCTGCAACGTGTTCATGGCAGTAAAAACAGACTATAATAACAAAGTTAGTATCGGATACTTACAGAAGATTTCGACTGAACGTGCATCGTCCTGTTGTAGTCTCATGGTTATTTTTTTTTTCATTTTCGCCTAATAAAAAAGCACAGCACGGACAATTTTTGCGCCACACACGCGAGATAAAATGGCTGACGGATTTGCAGACCTTATCGAGTCAGCCAAAATAACCGAGTTTTTCGGTTAACATATCAGGAAAGTTCACAAACTTTCGGTGTTATTAAGTTCCGAACGGACCATGCAAACGGAATAGGCCATATAATAAAAGGCACTGATAATAATCCCATCTTTCTTTTTTGCAGAGGTGCCACAAACGACGACGAGCGGCAGGAGATACTACACTCAAAAAAATCGACACGTTGTTTCCACGTGAAACGCACGTAATTTTCATCCACTGCCAAAACCAGTAATAAACACGTGGCATTCACGTGAGAGCTACGTGATTTCCACGTAAATCTATATTTTACGTGAAAATCACTTAAATGTTACGTGATTTTTTTACGTAGAATTCACTGACACGTAATGTTCACCTGATTTTACTGAAGAAGATTTGGCTACGTGATCAGGTAAAAGTGACGTGAAATTTCAGGTGGAAACAACGTTTCGATTTTTTTGAGTGTAGAGGTGGCTCAGGTGCATTCGGAAGATATGGGAAAAATGTTTCGACGTGGATCTTCCGGGATGGAAACATTGGTGATTGAACGGTAAATCGGTTTTAGATCATTGACGATGGCGCATCAGTGCATTTTTACATCATTCCTGAATCTGATCGTACAGAATCGAGCACTAAATTTTCCGATTGAGCGGTTCAAATTCTAACACCTTGAAACAACCCTACGTCAAAAAGTGAGGTTAATAATTCTGCAATGATCTATGAAATTATAATAATTCTCTGAAATTTACCTTTAAGTTAAAACCATTATTTCTTTCAATCAAAACAGCATACATTTATTTTGATTGCACAATACTTTCTATAGAACGTTATAACAAAAGTTGCCGTCAGTAGATCAATCTGAAACCACTCCGGATTCGTTGGAACTCATCAGAGTTCTCTTTACCGCAGACATCTAACAGGGCCGAATCAATTGAAGCGCCGTCCTGTAGTAGATTAATATCAACGTTCAATAATTGAATTATTCATTTGCGGACATTGCGCAATAGTGTGATGTTAAGGGTACGGGTATGAATCCATTCTGCCGAACAAATCAGAGTGTGAGACGGAAGGAATGCAGCGGGTAATTGATTGCCATCGGCCACGGCAGATGTTTCTCGTGTAATTTTGTCGTGGACACCCTTTAGCCGTCCGTTCCTAAAGCTTGTAGTACACTGTTTGTCCAATAGCCAAATATTTGTCATAGGCAGATAGGCATCTGACAAACATCTATGATATCTGTCAGCTGTCTAGCTGCCTATGCCAAATATTTGGCTATTGGACAAACAGTGCACTACAAGCTTAATGAATGCACAATGATAGTTGTCTTCAAACTAGGAAGTCCGTTGAACTTGATTCCTCACAGCATCGTTATTGCACTCAATATTCCACTTCCACTCCTAATACCGGGAGGTCGGTCGGAATGTAAAACAGTGTTTAGGTAGACGTTCCGGGTCAGAGAACCAAAACTTCGGTTTACTACCATCTTAAATATAGCAAATTCTAGTTTCTTTCCTAATACTGAACAGGCATGCGATTTACAAGGATTAATGAGTCCCTGAGCATAGTAGAAATTCAGTATTACTACCACAGACTTTACTACTGCTTACTTTTGCTTGGTTAAATAGAAGAGCTTCTGAGGGGTTGAGTTAATTCTTTTTAATTTCGTTATAACAGCTGGTAGCTCTTCTTTTGGCAAAGAATGAACCTCCTTACAAAGGATTCAGTTGAGAGGTCCAAGACACTTTCTTGGTTGTAGTCTTTTCAAAATTAGTGTTTTTAGTTCATGACACCCACCGTTGGGCTTGATGGAGCTGACTTAATAAATAAAGGAAATCTTCCCGCGTGAAAGGTCGGTATTCAAATATTATGAATAGGGACTTCGCTAAGCAGATAAATGGGCTTATTCTACTTCTAGGGTGACTCGAGAAGAGTCGATTTCGACTCTTCTCGATGCGCGTCTTCCATTTGATTTACATTAGTCGATTCGCGTCGCGCGAGTCGGAATCGACTCCTCTCGAGTCATGCTACGCGCAGAATAAGCCCGAAGAAACGTTTAAGAATTAAAAACACAGCAAGCTTAGAATAGAACACAGTTATTACAAACTGATTTCTAATATTATACTGAGATAGAGGACTTGATATGATCTTGAATGGTTTTTTTTTTGTTCAAACACAAATTGGATTTTTGGGTCATTGCAAAATAGATGAAAAAGCTCTCCTAAAGGTATTATAGTACTGATGAGTCTTTAGTCAGCATATTCATACAAACAGAAAATTAATAGCACAGAAGTGCCGAACCAATAAAAAAAACTAATAGCAAATAATACAAGATGCATCTACCGCAAGTTTCATCACTCTGTAATTCCATTTAGTACTCATTTTACTTCAACACGCCAAACTCATTTAAGTTATTTGTAATAACATATTTTAGCAAGTTGTACATCAACTACCTAAATATAAGTTCAGTTCAAGGTTGCCAGGTGGTGTCAACAAACTCTTTCCAGAAATAGCACCACACAGAACCATCGGATAGATAACAACCCCCCTCACACGAGCTGGCACTTCTGCGCGCTAATTTCAACATCGCGTGCCTGTCTCTCCAAAAAGGTGATGTATCCAAGGGAACCAACGGTAACTGTTTATCAGTTCCAATGCAGCAATTTAGGAGGGAACCTTGCCCGTGCGACATTGTGCCTCTGAACTTGATACATTTTGGTGCTTACTTACGAAGGATCCAGAAAAAAAAATGCTAACCAAGAAGGAGAAGCTACTGATTCGCCCATGGCAGATGCAACGCTATTACAATCATCGTATCAAAGTGGAGACGGCGGTTCCAGCAATCGATTTTCATCCGCCTCCAGCCCGAGCTCACATTACACAGAAGTTGAAAAAGGTACAGAAGGAACGCGAGCGGACCGAGAAGATTGAAAGGGACAATATCCGACTACTGCAACGGTTGGGAGCAATTATGAGCAAGAAGCGCCTGGATAACATTTGGACACATGCAAGACCCAAGTACGTATCCGATCAATGACTCCTTTTTGTAATTATCTACATAGGTACACTATTATTTCAGCTTTCTGAGCAGGGAATACATCTATCCCATTCGTCCTAAGACAACCGGAGCAACACCGTCCGAACACGGTCAACGTAGATCATCTATAAGGCCATTGGATGACACCGGAGTTGAATCTGAAAGTCCAGAATCGACATCGGGTCGTCCAATTCGCTGCAGCGCATGTAGCAACCGGTCTTACAAGCCAAACAAAGTTTTTCCTGAGGAGCGGATGCCATGGGCACCCCAGAGGAAAACCACCAACCGAAAGCTGCTCAACGAAGCTGAATCTGAGCCACACGTATGCTGTCGGTTCTGCTGCTGCAAATGAATGTATCAATCTTGCTTATCGATGAAGGGAGACAATTCCTAAAATGAAAACGTAACATACAGGGTAAGCCGAGAATCACTATTGTTTGTAAACAAATTTTGTAACTGGTGTCCCAATAAAACTTCGTGTGAAATAAATCCCGCTATTCTGGAGACGTTCTTTTCTTCCATTATTCAGAAACACTTGCAAATACTTTCGATCTTTGTTTACAATCCTTTTTGTATTTTCATCACCTTCCCCTTCGATCTACTTACAAGAAATAAGATAATTAAACACTGATCCGATCCGCCCTACTTCAGTGGAATGAAACGGGAGCTGTGGGTGGCACCAATACCGGGCCTACCGTGCTTGACGGGTTTGTAGGTCAGCGAGAACTCACCAAGGTAGTGACCGATCATTTCCGGCTTAATTTCCACCTGGTTGAAGGTCTTACCGTTGTAAATACCAACGATTGATCCGACCATCTCTGGGACGATGATCATGTTGCGCAGATGGGTTTTGACGATAGCTGGCTTCTCGTTTGGTGGAGCATTCTTCTTGGCCTTGCGGAGCTTCTTGACGAGGGCCATCGGCTTACGGCGAGTGCCGCGGTTCAGGCGCCGCTTTGCACGGCTGTGCATCAGCTCCATCAACAAATCCTGCTTCATGTCCAGCAGCTGGTCCAAATCCACCCCGCGGTAGGTGAATTTACGGAACGCACGCTTCTTCTTAACTCCCTCGGCTTCAGTGGTGTCGGCCATGGTTACAAAATTACGGATTTAATCCGGAAAATGCGAAAATAGCAACGAGTATTTCACGCGACACTACGTCCTCACACAAGATGTGGAAGAGAAAAGAGAGTTTGACAACCGTTCTGTTGCGGATGTAGCAATGCGCGTTTTTTGACATACGGAGTGGTATTTCGGTAGCGGCTTGGAGGTTGCGTTTCAGTGTTCTGAAGTAGCAGATGTACACATAAAGAAATAGTGCAGTCGCATAATCACAAACCATTCTTCGACCGTTTCCCTTAAGAGTCACCCACAATTGATACGTTGCGGATGCGTTGACGTAAATTTGACAGAAAACCTATGGGAAAACTGTCAAATTCACGCAAACGCATCCGCAACGTATCAATTGTGGGCCAGCCATTAATGTTTACGATCTTTTCCGTTATTGTTACGACATTTACACTTACAGTTGACAACTATAAAAAACAACCTCCTACATAGTTTTAACAATATGCCAGATGGTAAAAGACCAAATAACAATATGCTGAATAGGCGGTTAAGTTACACTACAAAAAAATCAATATATTTTTATATGAGTAGCAACACATAAAAATGACAAAAATAACGTAGAATACATTTTATGAGCGTTTTATAAACACTAACAGCGTTCACATACGGCTAATAACCAAACAAGATTGCATATATGAGTATTCCATTTTGAAAATATGTGTCAGTACTAATAGTTGAAAACCATAACATCTCACACACAGCAAAAAGAGTTGTTGAATATTACACAGAATCAGATGCACATAGGTCATTCCATCGCTTGTGTAATGTTAGGTTGTCTCGATGTACACAATAAAATGATGCACTGCTTATCGATGTAATTTGGTCGATGTAAACGAGGTTACGTAACTCATCGAGACAACGTGAATCATCACGACATACTTCACAGTCGCGACGTAAAGGGAGTAATGTAAAACTTATAGTGTAAATAGAATTTTCGGATATTACCTAATGAAAAAAAAGGTTTACAGCAAAAATTAAAACCCAAGGATGGTTTTATTTTTAAAAATTAAATGGGAAATATAAAAAACAACTCACGAAAAACTCCGTTACGAGAGCAAGAAGACATGAATATACATTTATAAAAATGGCAAATTTCACATAAACGGAAATTATGAATAAAACGTTTCAGCCTAACCGTCTTGCCTCAATTAAACCACTAAAGTCAGACTCACTAGTACAATGCAACAGTATTTCCTTTACTTCCTCCATTGCTCGAATTATCACCATTTTTCCGTCTGGTCCATATTTCGCATCGTCGGACATGTTGTAGTCTTCTGTCTTGAGACTTGCATCCGAATCATTCTCAGCCGGACTTTTTTCTCGTTTCACCAGCACCTGAGTCAAATCAACACCGCCTTGTACCGATTGAATCTGCAGTGTCGGTAAGATTGCATCTACTTCCGATCATAACATCGGTTCTTCGGTAGAGGGCACTAGTTCAGGTGACATAGGCGATTCACCACTTGACGAAATGTTGCTATCTTGGAGTTCTAGTTCAAACCTGAAAGAAAAATAGTTGATGAATAATATCGCCAGGTAAACCTCCTATATATGTACCTATTGTACCTCTGGTACGGCGGCATCGTCAGTATACACGCCACATTGTAGTCCTTGATGCTTTCCTTTTCCTTGGAAAAGTACCCCACCAAATCCTCTCGAATCGAACTCCGTCATCACGTAGAACAGACACGGATCCGTGTCGCAGAACAACTTCGCCAGCAAGCACAGATTTTGCGCGTAGCTTTTATTTTTCCTGCCGTCGATCTCGAAGAAGCTTTTCGTCTGCTTTCAGTAGATTTCGTTTCTCGGCAGATGCAGCAAATTGCACTTCTTTAAAGAATAATTATATGCCGTTCGAGACATTTCCGACTCTTTCGGTGTTTGAGACAAAATTCGCAAATGTAGATGCAGGACATGGAACACATTTCCTGGGGATACGGTGCAAAGTACCACGGTTTAATCCTATGCTGACCCAGTTCAATCAACTGGACGTTCTTCATGCGCGTCACGACGTCGTCATGGTAAATTTCCATACTACCGTATTGCCGCGGGGTTGGCGTTGTTGGAGCTTCCTGTGAGTCTTCTTCATTCTCTATTGAGGTGGCTTTTCGTTTTCGGTTGATCTTTTTCTGCAGCGCAGCCACCAGGACAGCTCCTCCGTTTAGTATATATACTCTTTTTAAACCCATTCATCGAGACATTTGTTGACTATTTATTGACAAAATAGAACATAAACATTATCGATCAAATCCACTCACTGCAAACCCTGATACTCACAAGTGCACGTAGTACCACAATTTTGCCGACGCTTCCTTGATACTGATAATTTCCGCCAGTGGCCAATCATTGGTACCGGTCATTACGCACTGGCAAGCGACATCCTTCCGTAAGCGAAGCCTGAAAGCAAAACAGGATCAAAACAAATTGCATCGAAAGCCGCATGGAAGAATTGCGAGTTGTGGCCGATTGGAGCGCGGCATCGATCGCCAATTACTTGAAACACGAGCTACCACTTACCGTCGAGTCGCAGATCGTTTCGCTTCGTCCACTTCCATTTGGAGCAGAAATATTTTTGTTTTCGGATGCAACGGCATCATGACCGTGGCGGTTGATTTTGTTTTGACATAAAAAAAAGAGTTTCCGGAGATGAAAAAAAAGAACAATAACAAGTCTGGCAGTGTTGCAAGATTTAATTATACATAACAACTAAATGCGATAAAGCATCAAAATCGTGTAACATTTAACATTTTTTGCGGAATTCTTTATGTGCATTGGTTTTCGTGTAATATTTATGTTTTTAATATGTGATTATTACATTCATACAACTAATAATTTTTTCTGATGTTATTTGAAAACCGATGTAATATTCCACTAAGTGGATGTTATTGTGCATCGTATTTCCTTGATTACATCAGTTTTTGATACGTTAGAATCAATTACGTTGTTGTATATTACATTTTTTTTGCTGTGCACATAAATTTGATTACGATTGAAAATATCACAAATGTGTTTTCGAATCAAGAGAAGAAGCGTTAAGGAGTAAAATAAAAATAATAAAAATATTGAAAATGGCGGTAGAAAACGAGATAGAGCTTTGAAATTTTCCAAGGTAATATTCCCTATTTAGCTTGAGTTTGCATGTTATATTTATTGTCAAGCCTTTTTTTCTGTAGATTTAGATCCTAATAACGAATTGGGCGATAAAGAGAAAGGAATAATAATTGAACGCAATTTTGGAGCCATGTTCATCTGGCCAAAGTTAGAATATCTACGGAATGTTCCGACAAAAAGTTTATTGGTGACAGGGCACAAGTATGTAATCTAATTCATGCATTAATCTTTATTCTGCTAATGTAATTATTGTATTTCATAGCGACACGGTATCGTCAAGTTTACACTGGTGCACCATGGTGAAACTGGAAGTTTTACCTCATACTACTTTCATCTGAAGAGAAGAACCAATCGAATACATCAGATTAACAGGTGGAAAAACTGCTAGAATGTATTTTCCCTGAAGAGGCACGGCAACTGCGTACATTTTACAAAAATAAATGCTTAAAAACATTAGTGAAATTTTTTCCTTTATTATTTTTTTTTTCTTGATGAAGGTAATGTGTACAACATAAAATATATGTTTTGTCTTTTCATAGAAAATGTGTTACTGCTTATCATTTGTATAATTGTTGTTTATTTATTTCACCAACCAACCTTTTGATATGTATGAATAACAAATCATAAACTATATGTGTGCCAATTATACATTTTCATGCAGCCTACACATAAAAAGTATTAGTTTGGGGTAATTGCAAATATCTATATCGATCACACATAAACTTGATATGGATTTTTTCCTCAGTGTAGGTTACCATAAAAAAGTGGCAATTTTCTCGAACAAAGTTTTTTCTGAACTCCTTGCCAAAAGGTTGGTATATAATCCGGACCGAGTGCAGACAATAATAAACCTTTAAATCACAATATAGCATGCATTAACATTATGTGTTAATGTAGAGGTTATATGGTGAAAACGAGATTAAACTTTTCTATAACAATAACATAGACTTTGATAATATATCTAACATTCGAAATATAGTTTTGACTATATAACAAATTGTTTTTCATTATGCGGGCGATCGTGTCAATATTTACCCAGGTATCCAATAAGCAGTTCCAAAGCGTCTAAACGGCAGCCCATCAAGCAATTATGTCGCGTTTTCTGCAACATAAATGCCACTTTTGGTCCAATATACGGCTGCTTTACTGCAATGCTATAATAATGCTTTATTAATGACAGTTTGCATTCGAAATGCTTATTACAGGCTACAAGCATTTAAAAAGCATTTGAAATTCAACTTTACAAAAGATAGCATTCAAGATCCTGATTTTGGGAAAATCCTTTGGCTACATTTTTTTCATTAGAGGTGGAAGCAGTTAACATGTTTGACTTTAAGATATAACTGACTCTTTTTTTGTATAGCATTGATGCCTGAAATACTACAAAAAAATAGATCAAGGCGAAATAGTTGTAACCGTTTGTTACAGAATTTATGTGATTTTTAATTTGTGCTTATTATTGTTGGTTAGTAGGGTTACGTAAGTATGTTCAGTAGTGTAATTTGTTAGTAGGGATTCGAAAAAAAAAATCAAATTGTATAACAGTAAAGTCGGGAGAGGTTCCATGTCAGTGGGTAACGATTGGAAGATGATTCAGGCGGAAAACGGAAAATGGAGTATGCATAAATAGTAGGAAGACATAGCAATGCGAAGGGTCAAAGAAGCCACGAATGTTCAACCATTGCTCGGAATTGTCCAGGCGTTCGCGCGTGGAAGGTGTCTTAGGTAAAGTAGTGAGTGATCGCTAATACAGCTTCAAGTGAGATCAGTTTAAAGTTCAATTCAGGACCTTTTGTGTTACCGTTTTGGTAGACACCGCTATCTGCTCCGTTGACGAGGTCAACCGACGCGCACGCGATACGGCTTAGTTTCCCCAGTGGTCGCTAAGTCTAAAAGCAAAGGATATTCGCTTCCTCTGGCCGACAATTGTTAAGAAGCGACTTGTCTCGGGAGCCTCCCTAACCGCAAAGGAGACTTCCCCTCTCGGCAGAGTCACTCCGGCCTTGCCTGGGCTCTGCCGATTTCAGTCTATGAGGGACGACGCCTGGGAGGAAACAGTAATTTCACGCGCCAACGAAGTCACTTTCTCACACCACCTATCAGCCAACTTTGACCCCAATCGCCAACCGAATCCAGATAGTTCGTGGATCGATAAGTCCGCCGTGCAGCAGCGAGCGCTCGCCCTAAGTTGTGAAAGCAGTCCCAGATCATCATTTTCATCATCCACTCCAGTCATGACCGGTACGTTTGAAGAACAATAAAACCACCCACTTTACACCACACCCACAATAGTAGCCATTTTCCACCAAACCAACCCACCCAACAGTTCTTTCAATAAAGCCTCCATTTTGTATCTTAGTACTCATTTCTCAAAAAAAACATAATCAGGTGACAGTATCCACACAATGTGTTCGCGAAGCCCCTACAGATTACCAGTAGTAAGCCGAACTTGAGACACAGCTCGAGAGGTCTCTTGCTACTGAGCATTTACCGGGATTACAGACAGTAGAGTAACATAGTTTTCCAAAACATGGTCTCCTTGGAAGATGTAAAAAATTGAATCAGAATGTGGCATAAAACCAAACATAGAATGCCTCGACACAGAGAACAGACATCCAGGCTCGAACATTTTTTTCTCAATTTACTGTGTAACTTTTCAAAAGCAAACCGTTGGAAAACCAGCGCCACCTAGTCTAGGTTTCACCAAACTAAAATTGACAGCCTATCAAATCTCAAGGCGCGCAGGTGGCGCCATCAACATACGAATCACCAAAACTAACGAAAACAAGCTGTAATTATAAAATGGCAGTTTCAGAAATTTACACACGGAGGGCACTTTAGTTTGGATGTCTGTTCTCTGTGGCCACGATGCAGACATTTAGTTCACTTCAGATCTTAATATTAAAATCTTCCCAATTAACATCGATGCTAAATAACTGTTCATGTATATTCAAACCAATTTTGAAAAAATATTTATCCTTTGTTTTCTAGAACGCTGAATAACTACTCCAAATTTGTTTGAACAAGAAGTGGTTATTTGACACTGCTGTTTGTTGGGTTTACAACTTCCCCATCAGAACTGCAGATCCCCTTAGTACCCATAAATAATTTTTATGTATACCCATATCCACTTGACATGTAAACTTTATTTATGTTTCGCAGACGATTCCGATTTGTGAACATATGAATATCGAATCCTAGAGGGTTTGAGCTGTTAAGTGGAATACCTGTTACTAGAAATGAGAAGAAAAATTAGTATTTTCCATTTAATTCCAACTACCTTTGCTTATCTTGGCAGATACGCGTATTTCGTCTACAATGTGCAGACTTCTTCAGTGTCTCGTACTAATAACTCGACTGAAGAAGTCTGCATATTGTAGACAAAATACGCGTATCTGTCAAGTTAAGCAAAGGTAGTTAAATGGAAATTACTAATTTTTCTTCTCATTTCTAGATAAGAATATAATTTGAAATTCCGTATCAATTTTAGGCTTAATACATGTTATTTCGTTTACGTTAAAGAATGTGTACACTGATAAAAAAGCAATGATAATATCCATGTGTCACACACATGCATTTTTATATAATCAACAAATGATATCTAGTTGTAATCACACATACTTTTCATTTGTCACATAAACTTAATTTGTGTTTTTCGGAAGGATTTGTTTATTTGTGAACAAATGAATGTTATGTGAAATTTGCCACGGATTTTTCTCAATGAATATGTGTGAATTATTTTGGGTGGGTACAAATTGATCATGAACAAATGTACTCCGTAGGATGTTATGTTGTATTTAATTTTTGATAATGCTTCAAAATTTCAGTCTTAATCAATCAGATATCAATCTTAATTTCGATGAAATAATTAGCCTGTTCTCGTCTATAGCATGAACCCGATTAAATGCTTCTACATCAAACAACTTACAGCAAAATCTTTTAGATGAATATCACTGAGTAGCTGTCTCAGCATATTCGTTACTGATCACGGTAATTCAACCTCTAAATGCACAATTTTCTTATTTTGATAATAAAAAATATGCGTTATATCAAAATAATGGATGGAAAGGGTTATTGTTTTGTGATTTATGCTGTAGCAACAGCATATGCATGCAATGGATGAATTATGTGTGAGACCCGTTTGTTATAAACTATCTGAAGTTTTTCCCACAGTGTATTGACAAGATCGTGCGTTCTTTGATTTCCGCTGCTCGAGCTATATTTTTCTGCAAGGGCCAAACGCAAACTTCGACTCCTTCGGTCGTGGGAATTGTCAAACTCATTGTTTGACAGAAGCTTCACTCATTCATCGCGGACGAAACTTCTCGCGAGCAGCACAATCATCACCAAAAAGCGAGTTGCAGTACGACACAACGTGAAAAAGGAAAAAATCCTTAGGTGCAGCGCGAAAATAGTGGCTTTTAATTTTCAACGCTAAAAGTGATACCAGTGCGTACGAGAACGTATCTTAACCAACGAGACGCGATATTTCCCATCGGAAACTAAGCGGATCAGAAGTTTCGGGATTGGTGCTCTTGGTAAAAAGATTCTTTCGCTTGACGACGACGGTCGATCTCCGCCTCGGTGGTGAGGGAGAGTTGTTAATCATCAATCGCGCATACACATACGGACATACACCAACACACGCATTTTAGACCAGGAGTAGTCGAGCAAATTGAACGAAAAATGGCGTCGATAGATTCGCAGCAGACGAAAAACCGAATGCAAGGTTTTAAAAACAAAGGAAAAGATCAGGAGGTAAGTGTACTACTTAGTGCGTACGGTTGGTCTTACTACGGTTCAGGCAGTGATGGGGATACCGGATGGAATCGGGTCGAATTCTGTATTTCCCTTTTGAGTGAATAGGGGGTGGAAATCGCTAGAATATTACGATTCGTTGGTTATTCTGAAACAAACGCCAACCAGATAGAATGAGTGCAAAATAGTTTGTCGAATACGTATTGGAAGCAGCTCCTAGCTTGAACTGTGTTGGTTTTAATTCGAGAAATGATTATGACCTTCCGGTGGCTGCCAAATAGAATGATGAGGTTTTTTTTTCTCGATCACCTCGTCTCACATACACTGCGATGATATAGGCAAAGATGAATGAACGCAATAGATTGCAATGTGGATGGATACGTACCTACACCATGGGAAAATATGGACAGGCAACAACAAAAAAGAAGATATTCGAACGGAGGAAGGCCTTGATCCGGCTGACTTCAGAATAGTTCGGATTTAGCACAGTGATGGACAGGCTCATTGCGAAATGGGGTTTGAAAATTTGCTCATTTTTTACGGGTACATACATATATTCTTAAAAAGATGTTCTTTTTTTCTGTCAAAAACGGCGATTCGATTGGCATTCTAGCTCTAATATAAGTTTCAAACCATTTATAAAGAACTAGGGCAGCATAGTGGGATATCTTCTTTTTCCATGGAGATTATTTCGAAAGTTAGAACGTACCGCCTACTGCGCAGTAATTTGCTTTAGAATTGTTATTTCATCTACTTCGAATTGATAAGTTTATTTCCTGTTTTCTTCAGTTCATTTTATTGCAAAATTAAGTTGTTTTGTTTTGTATGTTCCGGTACTTGCTTGGCTGTTTGACTTAAAAGTTCAAAATCAAAACCGTGGTTCCTAGATTTTTGTATCTTGTTATTTGGTTAAAGCATCTCACGAGCTGAAATAAATTAAAGCAAAAAACAACTAAAAAAAAGGACGACATATTAGATGTTACTGTTGAATACCGAACGGTATTTTTAAAAACTTAAGTATTAACAAAATCATAACGGACAATAAGCGTATATGTTAACAATGAAAACAAACTAAAAACAATCTATTCGATGATAACCTGCATAAAAAACTAGTAGAGGGAAATGCTCAATCCGATAATGTATGTTTGTTTGAGGGAATTTTGAGGAATCTGTGAAGAAAATCATCCTTATTTAAAAAATAAACGGAAGAAGATTATGTTTATCGATAGTATAGAACAGATTTGAGTTGACTTCGAGCTGAGTTGACTCGAGCCTTACAGCGCACTACTTCCGACATTAAGTATAACGTACAGTAAGAGAGTAAAATCGATTGTCGCTAGTCGATAAATTCGATTTTCAACTGAAACCATAATATGTGTCCTTTTGTATTAGTGCACGATTTCGAATCCTGTTCTTCAGCAGTTCCTCAAGGCTCCTATCTTCAACCTCTTGTGTTTTGACTAAATAGGGCTTTTTTTAAGATAAGAAGAACGATGTTCAAAAACGATATAGGGCAGGGAACGGCTTAAGCACCCCAAGACCCTATTCCAAGCACGGGGTAAACGTCAACCTACAACGCTCATTTTTTGCAGTATGATGCTTCACTACATGGAGCACCATACTGCATAAAATGAGCGTTATAGATAACGTTTACCGATGCTTGAATAAGTATTGAAGGTAGTAAGCCATTCTCTACCCTACTTATTCATATTTGGGGCAGAAAAGCCTTTTCCAGCTAAACACCCAGAAATGTAACTCAATAACAAAGCGGAACACACCAGACTGTACAATTTCTCTAGGAAATCAGGCAGTAGAAAAGGGCGGAAGAATTGAGGATTTAGGTGTTATTTTAGATAACTTTCATTTATATTGATAATACAATCATCAGTGAAGCACATAACATAGTTGGATTTAAAAACGATTTAGTCACGGCATTGATAACTCATAAGCTATTAAACATTATATGTAGAAGGAGATGTTCGCTCATCACCATGAGGCACCAAGAGTGAACAACAATGTTTTTGGCTAGAAAGAAAGATGTGAAGAGAAAGTGTTGAAAGGTCCGTCAGAGTGCGGCAGGTAGGAAAATTAACATGTTTTTGAAAATTGAGCGAAAGGGCATGTATCCAATGGTACTCGAACCATGGACGTCAATCTTTGCCTAACATCCCACTGCGGGGTAAGGTTGTAGCGACGGAACAAGTCCGCCACTTCAACAGGCAAAAATTGACGCATGGAAAGACGCTCATGTACCACTGTGACTTGTATAGTTTATTCTTAGCGATCTATTGTGTGCACTCTGTTTACTGATGCGCACATGGGAGAGGAACTCTCTCCTTTTTGGGTTTGTTTGATTCGCAACGACTGACGATCACTAAACCACAAAAGGAGAGTTCCTCTCCATGTGCCTCAGTAAACAGGTGCACAATAGATCGCTAGAATAAACTATACAAACCGCAGTGGTCCATGACGTCTTTCCATGCGTCAATTTTGCCTGTTGAAGTGGCGGACTTGTTCCGTCGCTACAACCTACCGCAGTGGGATGTTAGGCAAAGATTGACGTCCATGTTCGAGTACCATTGGATACATGCCCTTCGCTCAATTTTCAAAAACATGTTAATTTTCCTGCCTGCGCACTCTGACGGACCTATCAACACTGCTCTTCATCCTTCATTCTGGCCAAAAACATTGTTGTTCACTCTTGGTGCCTCATGGTGATGAGCGAAAATCTCCTTCTACATCATAATCGTTACTCCTCGCACGGAGAATACATAACATAACAATTAATGTACATTATATGTAGTATATGTGAGGTTGTACGAGAATGTTTTAGCGTAGTATCAACAATCGATATGCAACTAGCGATTTGAAATTGGTTCACTGTTGTAGAACCCCTTGGTCCAAAAGACACCTTGAAGCCAGCACCTTGTTATACATGTTTGCGCCTTTGTTTTGATTTGCTGTGTTATTTTGACAGAATATTTGAGAGTGTGTTCATGTGAGTTCATTATGAGGGGCGCATTATTAAGCTTGGGACCGAGCTTGGGACCGATGTTCTAGTACTGACTGAGCCAAGAAAAAAATCGTTTTTGTATGGGACCTACAAGTCTTAGAGTTAGTCTATGGTAGTATCAACAATCAATATGCAACTAGCGATTTGAAATTGGTTCACTATTGTAGAACCCCTTGGTCCGAATTACACCTTGAAGCCAGCACCTTGCTGTACATAGTTGCGCCTTTGTTTTGATTTGCTGTGTTATTTTGACAGAATTTTTGAGAGTGTGTTCGTGCGAGTTCATTATGAGTGGCGCATTGTTAAGCTTGGGACCGATGTGCTAGTACTGACTGAGCCAAGAAAAAAATCGGTTTTGTATGGGACCTACTGGTCTTAGAGTTAGTCTATGGTAGTATCAACAATCAAAGCTGGACCGGAAAACTTTGGAGTGCTATTCTCTGCACCTGAAGTTTGCCAAGGAGTAGCCTGTCAAATTCCTGGATTTCTTATCCTGCGAATGCGAATTGAATTGGAAACGAACGGTAGGAAAATCGACAGGCTGAGAATAGAATTCCAACGGACACGGACCCCAAATTACACCAAGGAACAGGCCACGCTTACACCCACCATCACCATGACGCCGGTTGTCAACCGATCGACGACCGCGTTCACGGAAGAACAACTGACTCATCTCAACAAGGGATTATGATGGGGATGCAGCAGTCCGTCTTCGCGAACCAAAACCCATCCTTCCCAGAATTACGGACCTCCGAAAAGTCCACAAACCCGGAAACGAAATGAGGGAGATTGTTTCATCTGTTTACTTTCGATATTCATAAGATTGCCTTATGATTATTTGCTATAAGAAATCAGTATGAATTTCATAAATTTATCTTATGAAATAGAATGATGTCGAAAAAATAGAAATATGGAGCAACCGGGATTCGAACCTTGAACGTTTTTGAACACTTGTAATAAGGAAAGCTTAAAGGCGTACAAGAACAACGTCGTGTGAAACAAAATACATTCATAAGTAAGCCTTATGAAATTCCATAGCATCATTCAAACGTTCAACCTTATGAAATTCTTAATATTATTTGGCTGAGTATAGGTTCTCCAGCACATAAGCTAGCAAAATGGCAAGTAAAACAATTTCAAGGTATCTCCGAGCAATTCCCAACAATCTCAATTCGTGATATAAATGATAATGAAGTAATGGTATCCTTCGACGTCACGGCCCTTTTCCCTAGCCTACCGATCAAGGACGCAATTAACAATTAAAACAAGGAGATGATACAACATGGAAGTCAAAGGTGCGGATGTACCTTGAGCTGACTCGACTTTGCATGGAAGAAAACTACTTCACTTTCAGAGGTTCATTCTATAAACAACTAAAAGGAGTCACCATAAGAAACCCTTTATCCTCATTCCTCTGTGAACTTTTTACACTTCAAACCACTATTTTCAGCATGAAATGGCCACTTTCCTCCACATGATCCACCATATGTAGATCCGTCTTCTCAATAAAACCGGAAAGGCCACAAAATATTCATATATCTTCGAAACTGCCTTCGACTCAATGGTTACGAAAATAGGACAATTCAAGCGATCATCAACAAAAAGGAAAAATATCTTCATAGGAAATAGCAAACATCCCTCTCCGATTCACCTGAACCCCTGAAAAGTGTATCCGTCCCCTTCGATAAAGACATTACGCAAAAGCTGAAACCACGACTCAGGGAATTTGGTGTGAACTTAGTTTTCTCTAGTAGGCACAATCAATTGGCACCAATGGTTCAGATGTATTAGCCTATTAGGCAGAGCAGGGGTGTACAGAATCTAGTGTAAACACTGCAGCAAAATATATGTAGGTTAAACAAAGAGAACCATGGCAACAATGTTCAAAGAGAGAGCACTTAGCGGAGATGACGAATGCGGTTAAATAGAATGAGAAAGGAATTTCTCATAACTTCAAATCGACAGTTGCAGAACACATCTTTACGGAAAATCACGACATCACGACGAGTGACATCACAATCTAATGGACTACCTCTACACCCTGGAAATAAGACGTCGCAGAAAGTTAAGAAATCAACAAAAAAACAGAAAACAAATCTACTACACAAAGGCTTATCAATAGTATCTTAAAAGTGGCGAGTAAAGGTCAGCTGTTCGTCCAATACAACGAGGTCATTAACATGATCAACCCGTTGAAGTGGGGATCCAGCAATAGTAGAATCAAACTGGATAGCTTTTTTCGTTCGACGAAAACTTCTTACGCAACATTTTGATATGCTCAGAACCATCATATTTCGCACGCACCAATTACTGAATATTTCAAGATGTTTCTATATCTATAGTTCATAGCAGTCTGCTAGGCTTCGAACAACTAGATCATCTGCAAACAACAACAGAAAACCACCATTTAGAATTTTTCTCCAGTTTTGCAAGCAGTATATCATGGTTAACTTTATCGATAGCTTTAAGCTCGGTATAAACAGCATCGACATGAGTTTTTTACATACGTTCTTTATGCAAAACGACGTAAAGCTGACAAGATTCGTTTCAACAGAGCGGGCGGGATAAAAGCTGTGTTGATAGGGGCTGATGTAATTCAAATACTTTTGATTCCACACCGAGTGAAGTAATGCCGCGGTAATTTCTTAAATCACTCTTGTCTCCTTTCTTGAAAACAGAGAACATAGTAGAGCACTACCACTGCATTGGAAATTTTGATTGCTGGAGTGATAACTTGTAAAGCAGAGAAAGTGGAGTAGCTAAAATGTCGCGGAATCACGCTAGGTCCAGGATTAAAGGACAATTTGGTCTTGCGTATCGCCGAAAGAACTACCTGAACGTCGACAGCAAACACATCCATGTTAATCGCATTGCAATACTGTCCCATATGACATTACGATATTTTTGTTTTTTTTTTAGGTCTACAACAACACTTTGGTGTTTGCTTTCAAAATATAATTCAAACAGGTGTTGTTAATTCTAGAGAAATCGTGAATACGATGAGTGTTTTTTTTCACCTGAAATATGGACGCATAATTGTCCCACTAAAAGCAATTTTTGTTTCAAGTGCACCACTCACCGTCGTTCCTCTCCGAGGTTTATAAGTAATAGTATGACGAGAAGAATAAATGTGTGAAATAGTCGGTACAAGCTAAAAATAAACCCAACAGCAGGAGATAACGTCTTACCCATGTTAGGCATTATTGGGAGAGGGACAAATCGCTAGAACCAGATCAAAGCAATAGGTAGTATAAGAGCACGATCGGTTGCATAACCTTTTACCAGTCATGGGGGTATCCTCCCCCTTGCCTACCCTGCATTGGGTAGCTTGGTAAAGGGGTATGTGCCTGATTTCAATTTCAAAGCCTGCCGTTACCCTATACGGAACTATCAAAAACGTTCTCTTCATTTCTATTCGTGCTAGCAATAAATTACTGTCCACTCATAAAGCCTCTCATGGAGATGGGAAATTATCTGCTTCTGACAAATTTCATCATATACTTAACTGACAAAACATGTAATATTACTGTAGCTCACATCGAGTCGTTGATGACCGGATTTTGCTAACTCATGCTCATGCTTAAGGGTGGCAGAACTTCGAGTTGTACTGCTCGCGACATATGCTCTCGAAACATATGTAAGCTTTCTTTGCCGGCCGAGCCAATCTTCTCCGTAACTCCGTAACTTCTCAGAAAAGGAGAGTGATAGTGATAGCTATTTAACGAGGGCCATCTACGCCCTTGTAGATGAAGGAGCTGGGTGATTGGAAAGCAAATGGTTTAGGATTTACCATAATCAAGTGATAAACCTTGCTCAAATGTGGTGTATTTTTTGGATATATAAGTGGATATTTATGTTTTAATAATGTTGTTATTTTGTTATCATTATTCTCACCCGATCCATGCAACTGAGCAGTGGGTCTTACTACGTTATTCCGGTCGCGTAAGCCAAATCGCTTGTTCGATACTAACTTAGGCATGCTCTGTCTTTCTGCGCTTGGCATAGATGGCGTACAGAATAGTACCCACGATGTACGCCTCGCTTCCTTGCGTATACTAGTGATTGAAAATGTGTTCTGTTTTTTAATTTAAAAAAATTAAATAAATAAATAGATAGTTTAAATTTTCCAAGTTTTGCAAAACATTTGACATTTACTCAAATTTGATTACAAGGTAGCCAGTCCTTGAAGGTTCAAGGCAGTACAGCGCCTTGAGTACAGATGCATCCGATCTTGTTTGCCACTACCGAAGACCAAAATTCAAATTAAACATCCACATAGCATAAAAAAAATTACATGTCTAACATATTCCTTTCCCTCATTTCCAGGAAATGCGCCGCCGCCGCAATGAAGTGACGGTTGAACTACGCAAGAACAAACGCGAAGAAACCATCCTCAAGCGTCGCAACGTCCCGCAGACAACAGCCGAATCGACAGACGAAGACGACTACACTTCACCGTCCAATTTGCGCAAACTGGTAGAGAAGGCCGGAAACAGCGCCGACAAAGATGAACAGTTGGCAGCGGTACAGGCGGCACGTCGTTTGCTATCGTCGGATCGAAATCCTCCGATCGATTCCTTGATACAGAGCGGAATTCTTCCGATCCTGGTTGGTTGCCTCGAGCGTGACGATAATCAGTTGCTCCAGTTCGAAGCAGCTTGGGCGTTAACAAACATTGCATCGGGAACATCGGCACAGACCAATCAGGTTGTACGGGCTGGAGCAGTTCCGTTGTTCTTGCGCCTGCTCGGATCCCCCGCTGCCAACGTGTGCGAGCAAGCTGTCTGGGCCCTGGGCAACATCATAGGTGATGGCCCCTGCCTACGAGACTACGTCATCAAGCTGGGCGTTGTTCATCCTCTGCTATCGTTCATCAAGCCGGAAATTCCAATACCATTTCTGCGCAATGTCACATGGGTTATCGTGAACCTGTGTCGTAACAAGGACCCACCGCCACCGGTTGATACGATTCTGGAAATCCTGCCAGCTTTGAACATGCTGATCCATCATACCGATATTAACATCCTAGTAGACACTGTGTGGGCCCTGAGCTATCTTACCGACGGAGGCAACGAACAGATTCAGCTGGTGATCGACAGTGGCGTGGTACCGAAATTGATTCCCCTGCTTTCACACGTCGAGGTCAAAGTGCAGACGGCAGCCCTGCGGGCAGTTGGTAATATTGTCACCGGTTCCGATGATCAGACACAGGTTGTCCTGAACTGCGATGCCCTGTCTCACTTTCCCGCGCTGCTGAGCCATCCAAAGGATAAAATCCGCAAGGAAGCTGTGTGGTTCCTGTCAAATATTACCGCTGGCAATCAGACACAGGTGCAAGCCGTCATCGACGCTGGACTGTTGCCCAAGATAATCGAAAACTTAAGCAAAGGCGAATTCCAGACGCAAAAGGAAGCTGCCTGGGCGATCAGCAACCTCACCATCAGTGGCAACCGGGAGCAGGTGGCGCAACTCATCCGAGACGGTGCCATCCCTCCGTTCTGCGATCTGCTGACCTGCAAGGATACGCAAGTCATCAATGTGAGTTTGTTGATTGATACTGCTGTGGCTGAATGGTTAGGATTTATTACTTTTTTTTTGTTTTATCGCAAATAGGTCATCTTGGACGGCATCAACAATATGTTGAAGCTGGCCGGTCCCCACACCGAGGAGATTGCCAACATGATTGAGGAGTGCGAAGGAGTGTCGAAGATCGAAGTCCTGCAGAATCACGAAAACATTGAGATCTACAAACTGGCGTACGATATTATTGAGCAGTTCTTCTCGGATGATGTGAGTATTGAGTTCTTTATGAAATGTTTAAGATTCAGATGTCCGAACAATTAAGCAACATTATGGAAATTATTATATAGCTTAACATAATATTAATTAATTAGAAGTGTTTCTTAACACTGTTAAAGAGCTCATTCATTTCGTGGGTTTTAAAACAATTCCCTTTTTCTATTTACTTCACAGGCCGACGAAGTAGTATTGGACGAGCTAAGACCTTCGGCGGACGAGAACTCGTTCCAGTTCAATCAGAACGCGAACGTGCCCAGAGATGGATTCAACTTCTAAAGGCAAATAAGTAAGCACACTCACACAGCAGAGAATTTGTAAACAAGAAGGAAATCAACATATATCTTCCTGAAAACAAAACAAAACAAGAAAACTTTTTAGTTGGTAAAACTACACACAACACGCCAGTCACCGACAAGTTTAAGCCGAACTTTCAAAAGTCTCACACACCGTTTCATAGAAGATCAGTTGTTTCCTCCCAAGCCTAGGCAAGTAGAAAGTGGGATTTAATCAGAAGCAAGCAAGCAGCGTTACCACTGAACTCCCGCACGTGGAAAGCAGAGTGCAAACGCTACCTAGTTGAAAAAAAGCAGAAACATTAAACGGCAAGCAAACGTATGGAAACTATAGTTTTCTTAGGATTTTCTTCAAATCTAACTAAACGATATCTATTTATTATATAATGAAGCAGCAAACAAAACAAAAAATTAAGAAAACACAAACGAAACGCTGAAAGGACAGTTTAGAAGGACTAACTAACGAACGAAACAGCAATGCCATCATCAGTCATACACACACACACATACACTCATCCACAAACCCACAAATACAAAGACGCTTAAACGGGCAAGGACTCACACACGACATTATTGTTTTTTTACAACAATTTTTTCATTATCGTTCTTTTTTTCTCTGATAGAAATCGAAAGAATAATTGCGAAATATTAATTAACTCGTTAGTTCCTTCTCTTCTTCGCTCATCGAGTCTCTCTTAGGAAAGAGTTTTTTTGTGTCTCAATTTTATGCAACTGTTAGTGTTTGTTAGTTTTTTTTTGTTAGAGAAAAGCACCTTCCTATAGACTATTTAATCAAACCTTGGCTGCTTAACAGTAGTATACCATCACGCGGATGAGTAGTTTTCCTCCCAGTTGCCTCGCTCTCGAAGAAGAGAAGGAGGCAAAATGAGATAAAATTTTTGAAAAAGAAAAAGTGGGGAATCTCCATTGTGTTTTTCCTAAGTAGGTTTTGTGTGAAGTATGCACACATACGTAGCAGAATGAAACTGAAACTAAGGAAGAAGAAGAAGAAGAGGATAAAAAAGCATTAGGGAAATGTTGCTTTTAACTCCATTTAGCAAATCAAATGGCGGGAGAAAATGTTTTTCCATGTAAAAAGGCATATTTTTATATTGTAAACATTATACTGATCGAAGAATAAACCAATGGACTGTAATTTAGTTATTTTGTTGGGTGTAGCTCCTATTTGTTTCGCTAGGCATAAAGGAGCAAAATGTAAGAAAATTGATCTTGACATTCTCTCCCCTCGAAAGTAATAATCAGGGAGGATAGGATAAAAAAAAAGTCAGCAGAGAAACTTCTCATATTTTTCCGAGCCATGATAGGCTTCTCCTTTTGATTTAGTTTAAGCTTTAATTGTATAAAAAAATAAAACAAACGAAAATGTGGAAAAGAAGAACACAAGACTCCTACTTAGAGAAGAGTGTAGCGGTTGATTTTTTTACTGTACACCGCACGCTCGAATCAAAGCCACAAATAAATAATTATCAATTGCGGGTGCTTAAAACTGTAAGTGCTTGCCCGATGAAATTGGGCCAGTCGCACCCGTGGAAATTTTTGTAACTATTTTCACTCAGATCCAGTTGTAGGTTGCCAGTCCCTTGCGCGGGTAGCAGCGGATGATGCTCACGCCACGTGTTAAATTTTTTAACAAATTTTCGTTCTTGTGTAGTAGGCAAAAATGCGCAGAGATG
Organism: Aedes japonicus; assembly: GCA_034211315.2. NCBI lineage: Eukaryota > Metazoa > Arthropoda > Insecta > Diptera > Culicidae > Aedes > Aedes japonicus. The sequence continues at coordinate 25,722 of JASCZW010010262.1, forward strand.
GAATAGAAGAAGAGGAATACTGCAATCGCCCGTGGAAGAAGAAGACGAAGAAGAAGAAATCGAAGGTAACGCACTTTATTTTCTTTCCTTAGGTGTCAAATCGCCGAAGAAGAAAAATCGCCCATAGAGGCAAAAATGGGAAAACAGAATGGTCAATCAAATTTGAGCTGAAGAAAATTTAATTTTCAAAATCGCATGGAACGCAAACGCAAGTTTTAGGAGGGAAAAAAACGAAAACTACATTACCAATTTTTGTTTCAAATGTTTTAAACCTAGAAGAAACATGAACATAAAGGAGATTAGGAAAGAGGAAAACACACAGACACTCACCAACATTACAGAGGAAACAGATTTATTTTTGTCCTTTCTGGAAATTGACGAATAAAAAATCAAATGCAGAATACAAAATGCAGTGGTTCCTCGTAGCTGTATCCGAAATTCCGTCAACTTCATGATCTGCTTCCAAAGTGCCGACTAGTTGTATGCATGTAGGATTGTTCCTAGGATGTAATTATTATGTGTCAAACGATTTTTTAGTCCGGTTCGAAAACTGGACTATAAAGTCATCTATTGAAAACGAAGGGGAGGTCATTTGAACGGTATTATTGTTTTCAACTTCTATCTTTCAATTTCAAAACCTGCCGTTACGCTCAACGGAACTATCAATACTTTCTCTTCATTTCTATTCGTTCTAGCAATAAATTACTGTCCACTCCTAGAGCCTCTCACGTAGATGGGAAATTATCTGCTTCTGACAAATTTCATCCTCAATCTGTTTTTCAAATGCTACAAGCATTATATCAGCATCTTGAATGCTATCTGTTTTAAAGTTGGATTTCAAATGCTTGTTTCTGTATTAAGCATTTCGAAGGCAAAAAAGCATTGATTAAGCACTATTGCACACAGACGTTCGACTCCGTCTCATTTACCTGTGTAAAAACATGGCTTCCCTCAAGATATCACGTAGCAATAACCTAACAGATGGCGCCAAAGATTTGTTTTTACTGGTAAAGGAAAATCGACATGGAGTATTCATAAGGGCCAATGTCGCAAACGGAAACAATGGCTTCTTCCGCAAATCATGAAGTCATGAAGAAAATGAAAATATTTCTTGGCTCAGGAAGTTCTAGCACACCGGTCCCAAGCTTAATGATTCGTCCCTTATAACCCCTAAGGGGTTCTACAACAGTGAACTAATTTCAAACCGCTAGTTGCATCTTGATTGTTGCTATTACTTATAGATCTCGGAGAGGAACGACGGTGAGTGGTGCAAATACTGGTCCCGACCAGTATGAGTTAATGGATTCCCCCATTATGGGCTTTCTACATTTGGATTGTTGTTTTTTGTATTCTCCCATATTCCATGTTAGGCAGTATTGGGAGAGGGACAAATCGCTAGAACCACACGGCCAGCCGTTTCAACTCAGTTTTGAGTCGTATTTGACTCTCTTTCGTCAATAGTGGAGTCACTCAAATTTGAGTAAATCAGCCTTATTCTGCGTGGCGTGTGAGTCGATGCGACTCGCTCTCACATACGAAGTGACAATTGTTGCCTCGTGTGAGGTGACTCTCCATTTGATTTGCACGGAGAGTCACCTCACACGAGGCGACAATTGTCACCTCGTATGTGAGAGCGAGTCGTATCGACTCACATGCCACGCAGAATAAGGCCGAATGTTACTGGCATTGACTAGTCGACAAATCAAAAACATCCATCTGATTTGAGTCGATGTGTTTGGTTTGTCGACTAGTCAATGCCAGTAACATTTACTCAAATTTGAGTGACTCCACTATTGACGTAAGTGAGTCAAAACGACTCAAAACTGATTTGAAACGGCTGTCCGTGCAGATCAAAGCAAAAGGTAGTATAAGAGCACGATCGATTGCATAACCTTTTACCAGTCAAGGGGGTATCCTCCCCCTTGCCTACCCTGCATTGGGTAGCTTGGTAAAGGGTTATGTGACTGATCGGGTACTATCGTTCAATGCCCTCCGCTCGTTTTCAAACTGGTATCCTTCAATTTCAAAGCCTGCCGTTACCCTATACGAAACTATCAATACAGTTTCTCTTCATTTCTATTCGTTCTAACAATAATATTACTGTCCACTCCTAGAGCTCTAGTATGGAGATGAGAAATTATCTGCTTCTGACAAATTTCATCAAATTTGAGTTGTTTTGTTCGAGCTAGAACGTTTGTCTGTGGCATTAACATAGCATTGCAGTAAGGCAGCCGTATATTGGGCCAAAAGCGGCATTTATGTTGCATTTAAGGTGACTTAATTGCTTGATACACACTTAGAAAAATTTACAGTATTCGGTAATTTTTTACCGAACTTTCAACAGCTGAACGTTCGGTAATCCGATTTGCCGGATTTCGGTGAATTTTTACAGTATTCCGGTAAAAAAATTACCGGCACTTGTCAAATTTTACCGAAATGCGGTAAATCGGATTACCGAACTGTTCAGCTGTTGAAAGTTCGGTAAAAAATTACCGAATACTGTAAAATTTTCTAAGTGTGTAGGTTGTCGTAAAGACGCTTTGGAACTACTTATTGGTTACCTGTGTTCTTCAGTATTGAGTGCACGATTGCAATAACTGTTCACATCCATATCGTGACAGTAATATACTGCCGTGAAAAGCATATCAGTCCCACCTTTGCTTGATTTCCTATTCATATGGGACTGATATGCGTTTCACGGCAGTATAATGGATCATTGTCGGAGTGGCTAGTTGAATCTATCGGTGACTTGATCTTTAGTATTTACGTAGTTAACCACGACCGACACGCTTTAGATTGCTTCGTAGACGAAATGATAGCGTATTTCCACGTGCTTGGTCCTCTGGGTCCGTTCTTGGCTATATAAATTTGATTGATTGATTGATTGTCACATAAGATCTTGATGACTATCTGCATCGGTAATGCCAACAATCACTCCGTTACCTTGATGGGCTGTACTGGAGCCAATTGCCCACCCAATTCCTCTTCACTAAGTCCCAGGCAAAACTGCACTTAGCCAAGATCCTTCATCTGGAACCGCGAGCACAGGAGCCGTTACTTCAGCTTCGAGTTGTTTCTGACGATTCTGGCACGGGTCCACCTTCGACTGTTCCAATCCGAACTCTCGTAGCTCTTCATGCAGCTGTTGAATCCATACACGGCTGGATTGTTTCAAGCCGTACAGCGCCTTCTGAAGCCGACATACCTTCGTCCCATCCTTCGCAAATCCATCTGGCTGCTGCATGTGGGTTACTTCTTCGTTACCGTTACCTTCAAACCTTATCGTCGAGTATCGGACCAAACCTCGTCACAATAGATTCCCGGCTGGTGCGAACATCCCTTGACAACTTCATGGTCCACGCTTCGTTTTGAAGACCTATTTGTGTTTTGATCGCCTTACCGCCTTCAGATAGCCCTTACCGCCAGACGTTGGTTTCCAATGTTCCGAATTCATCTCGCATAGCCTTCATCTAGACTGCTCGGTCTGGTCTTCTCAATGCCTAGTTGGATTGGTCGGATCACTCATCTGCTCGACATCAGGAATCGCATCACCACGTATATCGCTTGTCCTTGACTATTTGGAAACTTTTTTAATTATCGGTAATGAATACGCGCCTGGAGGCCGGCGTAGCGCCTTGACTTAAGCTCCCCGTCAGCTGGTCTACCGAGTTGTGGTGGGAGCTCGATTTCATCATCTGAATCTTCAAATTCGCTTTCAGCGCTGCTGCTTTCGATTGCAATCAGTTCGACAGCCGCTACTACCACCTCATCTTCGGGTTGTTGTGGATTTGCCTCGTCCTCATGTCGTTCTGCATTCGGCTTTATTGACATACGCTTCATCGATCATCGATACTTCCCCAGATGTGACCACATCGCTTCGACCCTCGTTTACAATTCTAACATCTCTGTAACCCTTCGCGTCCTCACCATAACCAACAAACCTTCTTCCTCTTCTGCTTCGACACGGTAATCATGGCCACGGATCCAATAATCTGCAGGTCTCTTCTGGGGCCTTATCGTCCAAGGATCGCGTTGGACTGCGATTATCAGGTAAACTGTTGTGTTGACTGCTTCAGCCCAGGACTTATTAAGCAAATTTTTATCAGTTGGCACGCATCTCAACTTTTCCAGGATCGTTCCAAAAATCCAGTCCCTACATACTGAAGCGGAAGCACTTCGGTGGTTTGGTGAATCTGGTTGGCGTTTTTGATGTCCTGTTCTTTGGATCATAAAGAAGTGTACGCCGTAGACAGGATTTAACAAACAACTGAAGGGACGTGATGGCGATGAAACTACAGTAAAATTTTCGGTGCAAAAGGCAATAACCTAAACAATATGAAACGCGCCATGCCCCATAACAAAATAGTGCCCAATATAACCGTCCACATCCGATGCTCGAAGAAAACGCTTTTTCGTAAACTTTTAATTTTTACAACTGTATCCTACAAACTATTTCTTATATCTACAAAAATCAAGTAGAAGCTTCTAAAAAACAATCTATGGTAATCTATTTAAAATTACGATTGATGGATTTTAGTAAAAATAAGAGGCCGTAGCTGCATTTCGTGCCTTTATGCTTCTATTGATGTCCAAGCTCATCGGTTTAGCACCATCCGGGGGAGACTTGGTCCTATACCTAATGATTAACTCATCTCCAATCCTCTCAACCAATCTCAATGTTTTGTGATATACTAGACGGATTATAACAATTTACCTGTAACCTGATAGCAAGATGCTTAGAGGTGGATCGGAAGATTTGATGAGCTACTTCCCCCGGATAATTTTTTTTTACCTTGAATAAATAAACAGATAGATGTTCCCATTCAAAATACAAAAGTTAAAAAATGTTGCTTTACTAACACAGACCAGTTTGAACTTTGTCCAAATTTCGTTCAGCATATGTTGCGCGCCGTGTGTTTCGAGACGATACGAAGACCCAAGTAACATTTTTAAGATAAACGCTTCATAGGCAATACGTATACAACTTTAAACTGAGTAATGGTTAAGTAGTGGTTGCACAAGCGCCCAGCCAATATTTTCACAAGCAAATCTGGCGAATCTACCCAGCTTCATGAAAACTGTCAAGCAGAATATGTAATCGGTTTATAGCCTAGGATGCTTTTATCCAAAAATTATACAACTTATTACGTAACTGTTCTCAAAGACATTATTTGTTCATCGCAATTTCTATTTTTAGAACTGTGGCAAACAGCTTTTTATTGCTAGTCTGAACACGTTGATATAAACGCTTAAACATAGTCTCGAGGCGACAATTTGTTGAATCGACAAACTCCGACTCTACACGCTATTTCTAACCAATCCAAATTTGAGTACGATACACTCAAATTCGTCGAAAGTATGGCTACCCAAAAATGAGGAAAGATAGTTCGTAGTGGTAAGATGACAGACAGTCAACATCGGCTTGAAACCGATCGATATTTACTTATTGTCAACGTGGTACTCCTAACCATTTTTACTCACTTTTGGGTAGCCATACTTCCGACGAATTTGAGTCCATCGTACTCAAATTTAGGTTGATTAGAAATAGCGTATACACTTCGAGAACGTGCATTAACCAAAAAAAAAAATGCTAATTTGTTAGTCAATAAAGTCATGGCAACCGTTTTTATTCACATTTACTGCCTTCAGAAGGGGAAAACAATCAATGGCGAATTTTATGTCAACTTATTGGGTCGATTTAATAAGGATTTGAATTTATTTATTTATCCAGCCGTACATTTATTTTTCAACAGACTATTTTGGTGTCCAAATGATCCAAATGACAAAAACCATCTTAACGCCTACAAAAACTGTGTGTAGTTTCGCGACATATTAAAATCGAAAACAGACGACACACAATAAAAGGCACGTTACAAAGCAATCATTCCAAAGTTCGTCCCGTACACGGTTTTCCTGTGTTGAACTCTAAGGAAGGAGGTGTTTCGTATGATACGGCTACAACCCTGGAATGGAGTATCGGCGAGCAACGAAGGACAGTTTATTCGATCAGACAGCAAATCCACGACGATAAGTGTCTTCGCGGCTTCACGACGAATTTGAAGAGTGTCCAAAGGAATCATAAGGCAGCGACTCTCGTAACTCGGAAGGTTGAAAGGGTCCCTCCAAGGCAGTCTACGAAGAGCGTGTCGGATAAAACGTCGTTGAATTGAGTCAATGCGATCGACACCATTTTGGAAATAGGGGTTCCAGACCGGGGAAGCATATTCCAAGGTGGACCTTGTCATGACCTGGTCGAGAATTTCAACTCCATTCTCGTAACCACCACTCGCACCAGCACAACTGTGCTCTACAAAGTCCGTCAAATAACTGAACCGAACTACGATTTAGTTTGAACACACTTCTACGTGAATGACCTTTTTAAGAGTTATTATCACGTTCATGACGAATTATTCAATTAAAATATGTGTAACAATTTTCATTTATTTTAGAACATCCAGATACTATTTTCGTTATTTTTGTTCTCAATATTGCCATTGAACTATTACACCTACCTCAGATCAGAGAAATTCTTTAGCCACACGATAAAAGAAGCCGAGATTTCGAGAAGCTTTTGTTATGATGTAGCACATGTGAGGTTTGTAAGTGAGTTTATCGTCGAGTATCACACCATCGGAGACTTCTTCCTAGAAAAAGTGTCAACGGTACACTTTCCCGGATTCAAGAGTATACAGTTCATCTCGCACCACCTATGTACTGTCTCTAAATCTTCTTGAAATTGTAAAGCGTCTCGAGGCGAATCCACGCGAATGTAGATTTTAAGATCGTTAGCAAAGCTTAGCCGATGAGATTTCAGCAACAGGTTGACATCGTTGAAATACAAGAGAAAAATCAGCGGCCCACGATGACTGAGGACGAAGAGGACAGCTATGAATTAAAACCATACGACCGCATCTCGCCAATATAAGTGTTTTTCAACCAGGAATTCATGAATTTGGCTACGAATTGGTCCACTAGCTACCATGTTCTCCAGATTTAGCCCCGAGTGACTTTTTTTTTAATCCTGATGGGTGTGAGCTTTTTAGTGGAATACCTGTAACTAGAAAATGAGATGAAAGATTGGTAATTTCCATTTAATTTGACTAGTCGAGTATTAGTACGTCGTTCTTCAAAGCATCTTGTAATACACATTTTTGAAAAACCCCAACCATTAATTATTTTTGAGTTTTTATCCCCATAGGCAATTTGACCCTTTTTCTCGAAGGGATTGTGAAAAAATGAAACATTATCAATACAGACTATTTTTCTGTGTATCTTGATTGACACAGAAAAATAGTCTGTATTGATAATGTTTCAGTTTTTTACGATCTCTTCGAGAAAAAAGGATCAAAGTGCTACTTGTACTAATAGGCGTGGTCTAAAACACTATTGCATTTATATATGACATAATTGTTTTGGTCAGCTTGGAGTTATTTCTGGGAGTGAGCAAAACTTCAACGACACATTACTCGCAGTAAAAGTTAGAAACACACGTGTTGAAAACAACGACAAGAGATACAAGACAGCGATCTTTCAGCAGGGTAAATGAAACACTCAGTTGCAGGATTTGCCACATGTTACGAAGAATTTCGGTGTTCTCATTTCTTGGAAAAGATTCTATACTTCTGAAGCGCTCATCACGCTTGCTTCCACTTGTAACACGTGATAGTAAATAATAACAACACATTCGTCACAAAGCACAATATCAATGGGGTAAACAAAAATAAAAAATAATCATATTTCTTCAGGGGGATCGTCGATCAGTTGCATATGCATGGGAATTGTTGGAGCAAAGCCACACCAGGTTCTTTCAGCTCATCTAACCAGAAAAGATAATTTCTTACTTCATAGGTCGTCTCACCTTAACGTAGACGAGGCCTGTGCTCTATGCGTGGTTGACTTATTTGAGACAAACAACTTTCGGATTGCATCCCTATTAAAACTACTTCTGAACCTTCTCTTGTAATGCGTTCTATTCCTTCCTAGTCCTAGTTAAATATACCACGTTAAGCTATATTACATAGCGCAATTATGCGCCCACCGTGGAAACGGTATCACATCCCTAATGCTATGCACATTCAACACCCAACAAAGATACCGCTCCAGCCCAAGTCCAAAACCAGCCGTCGTGACTGAGCCAAATTTCCTAAGCTCCAAATACCACCGCAGAGCATCCTGATCAGGAAGTTTTGCCTTCAATTTTTCGTAGTCATCTTCACGGACGCTACCTCCTACCAGTTCTCCCACGTGTGGCACCAGAAAATCCAACGCATCAACGAGATTGGGTTGCGCACGATTTTCACGCATGTAGAACGATTTTATTGCCTTGGGCCAGTCTATCACAAACACTGGACTTTGAAAATGGCTAACTAGAAACAGTTCCTGTTCCTTGTTGATGCCTTCTTCCGGACGAACCGCAGATTTGAGCTTAGATTTATTTTGCTCAAGCACCGCTATCGCTTCTTTGTACGATATCCTAGGGAATGGTTTCGACAACCACGAGAAGCTGTCGTCCAAGCTCACGTCAGTGGTCAGCTTTCTTACGGCAGCCAAATCTTCCGCTGCGACATCCAGTAGAGACTTGGTCACGTTTTTCACTATGCATTCGATCCTTATCGTCAATGCTTCCAACGATTCCATAAATGCTTCTTCAAGTTCGAGCATGTAGAATTCGCTCAGATGAATGGGTGACTTAGAATTCTCCGCTCGGAACGTTGGACCAAAAGTGTAAACCCTACCCAATCCGTGACTCATTGCTTCCAGATGCAACTGGCCGGAAACGGTTAGATAGGCTTGTCGATCAAAGTAAGCCCGATCAAGGGAAACATCCTTTTTAGCCATTTGCTTCAGTAGTTCTCCATTTGCTGGGCGTACCAGAAACGATTCGCCTGCACCTTCGCAATCGTTGGAGGTAATTATCGGTGTGTGAATCTGAATGAATCCTTCGCGGTCCAGATAGTCGTTGAAACATTTCGTTACGTGATGCCGAACGCGTAAGGTCGATCCAAATGAAGGGGTCTGCGGTCTGAGGTGCAGGTGGTTGCGAATGTAGTCTGGTGGATAGGTTTTCTTCGGGTAGAATGGATAGCCCTCGGAGAGGGGGCAGTTGCCATGTTCTTGTAGGTGTTCTACCTTTAGCTCAAGTTGATTTTTTGGTGTTCGACCGAGGGTGCCTTCCGCGTTTATAGATGATCCATAGCCCGCCTCCTTGAGTAGCGATTTACTGACCACCAGTTGTAGGTTTCCAGCGCAGGTACCATCGTTTATGTCCACGAAGGCATTTTCCTTTAGTTTGCGAACGGATTTAATCCACCCCTGGAAATGTGGAAACATGATTTGTGTTTATCGTCAAGCAGATAATAATATAGGTTTCATTTTTTTTGCCTACTAGACAATGTAAATCGGATTCACCCATAACTATTAACAGCGATTTGTAAATAATAGCAAATTAAGAAATCCTTAAACAACCTTTGTAAGTTATAAAAAAAATTACCTTCACTTGAATCTGGTCACCTTCTTGATGTTTTCCTTTCGTCACATCCTTGATACTGGATAAATGAAAAATACATCGCGATAGCTTCGTGTTGTATAATTTGTTAGTAGATACTATCTCTCTTACTAAATGCCTTAACATTTTGGAATTTTCTTTCCTACGAATGCCCCCGTAGCTTATTTACATCACAAAAGCACTTGATTTTTTTTGCAACCCTTATTTTACTTTTGATTCTAATGACAGCTGCATATGGAGCCGGCATCGCGGTGAGCACCAGCTAGATTCCTACCCCTATGTCGAGAGGTAAAATGGCAAAACCCTATCCAGTTCAGTTACGTCATTTGTCAAAGTTGAGAAATGAGGCAGTCGCTCTTGTAAACAAAACTTTTCAAGAAAATCGCAATTTTTTACTCGATAACAGTTAACTCCTTCGTTCCATCATGCTAAATATAATCAAGCGAGGTATCTGCACGTCGGCCATCGTCGCCGGGAAACACAACTTCCGCAAATTCCTGTTATACAACAAACGAGGAACGCGAATTTTCAAGAAGCTCCGAGCTGCCAACCCGGAACGATATCCTGATATGCCAATCGATAAGCGAGGCGTTCGAGACACAGGAGTGACTCGCAACGGAAAGTACTTCGAAATTCCCGAGAAGATCCCTGAGCTGATAGTTCCGAATCTGGAAGGCTGCAAACTGCTGCCTTATGTATCCTACCGAGCACCGGACGTAATACAATCGGAATTCACGAGCAAGGATCTGTTCAATGCAGTCTACGCACAGAAGGTGATTGATGATTTCAAAGCCGGCAATCTGAACGAAGATGGATCGCCGAAAGAGCCCTCACAAGAAGAAAAGCTGAACCCAGACGAAGCTTGGATAAATGCTAGAAAAACGGGATCAGACATATTTTAAGAAAGGAATGTTAGAAACAATTTAGCATGTATATTATAGATTTTATGCATTTTGTCTCATAAATAGTAGTTTACGAATCCATCGGGACATCCGCTCATCATCGTTTCCGAAAAACTGTAAAGAAATAAACTGTTAGTCTGGTAATAGCAATTGAAAGTTCAAACATTACTCACATTTGGATGAAACAGAGGATCTTCCGCTTGTTCTTCTTCTGATTTGGGAACCTTGATGGTTTGTGCAGCTAGGTCTATAACGATATTCCCACCAGCCTGATTCGTGGCAGGTTTTTTCGTAGATACAAAGCTCTGCGGAACAAATTCGTCGGCATTTAATTTCGCTAACAAATCTGCCTTACTATCCGGCGCTGGATCAAGAGTATCTTCCATCGATTTGAATGAGAATTCTTTTTGCTTGCTTGGTTCAGCAGATTTCTTCGACTTAGAAGAATTGGAACTGCTGGACGAACTTGAACTTTTGGAACTGTTACCGCCGCCGCTGCTGGTGCTACTGCTCGAAGAACTGCTGGAGTGATCTCTCATCTTGGAGTACTTTTCCCTCGAACTAGACCGCTTCCGTGCGTGTTCCCGTCTCTTTCGATCGCGATCCTTGGAGCGGCTTCGCCTTCGATAATCACTGCCACCGCCTCCACCGGATGACTTTTTAGGATGTTGATCACGATGCCCGTGTCGGTGGGAGTGGTGGCTTCCGCTTCTGGACGACGTCATGGTCGTTGTCGACCGGGATTTCGAGGAACGATCATCCGTACGGCGATATCGGTCATAGTCACTTCGGCTGGAGGAATATTTCTCCCTCTCGCGTGATTTTGATCGCGAACGCCGACGCGAATGTTTCCTCGATCGGGACGGAGAGCGAGAGTAAGAACGAGGCATACCTGAAAAGCAAAAGATTAATAACTTTCGTGCTTCAGATTTAAATATTCAAAAACTACTTGAACCAACCTCGGTAGATTTTGTTTATGATCCGATTTGATGGAATGGTGAATTTCTTTATACGGTTCGATGTTCGTACCGACTGACCACGAAAGTCGAACTTATTTCAAGGTATTTCAAAGAGATGGGAATAATAAAACCATTATTACCTACGGATACAACTGACACTGGTAAACACGCATTAATGGGTAAAAGTACCCATATCGAACTTTAATATAGTCCATATTGTCACTCCGTTCGCACTACAACATATTACTCTGATATGGTATAGGTGGTATTACTCGATAAGTATATGACGAACATTTTAAAATGCTTCTAAAAAATTCAAATGAAATTCTAATTGAAAGTGGATTGTTGTATGATGGAAGATTTCAATTGAATTGAAATTCAATTGAGTTGAAATAAAACTTCATGGAATTCTTTACATAGAATTGAAGATCGTGTTTTATTGCTCAATGCAAATTTTTTCTTAAACCAACTAAACGCATTTGCTGAAATGATAAACGTTGATGAAGTAATATCACTCAACCAAATAATCTTAA
>JASCZW010010263.1:0-37620 GCA_034211315.2 Aedes japonicus
CGTACAAAATTCGCTCGCGCACTTGTTTTTCTTTCGTCGCCATCTTGAATACTAAACAAAAATATAAACATCAATCATAGTCTTTGCATCATAGCCGCTCCGATGATGTCAATACTGGGTGATATTTTCTTTTGTAGTTCCTATGACTGCTGTTTCTACGGGGAGTTGATGGCATCTTCAGCAAATCCGCAATGCTCATCTTATGACTTGCAACGGTATTTACATTCATTTCTTGCATTGGGATGGAAGCGTTTCGTTACGCTTCTCCACATCAGAGAAATCTTCACCCATTTCCTCGACAAATGCTGAATCCTCCGCAACTCTGGAGTTCGTCGAAACAGATGCGTCCTGAATTTCACGGCCATCGAACGGCATCAGCAACGTCTCATAGAGCTTCCGGATGATTTCTCCCTCTTCAGAGTTGACAGAGCCATGGCTGAATCAATTGATGCGATCTCTGCCGATGCAATCTATTGCCGCTTCGATTGTTGATGTCGGAATGCTATGCTCGGAATAATTACAGATTCTTCAAGAACAATGCCTTGCTGTTCGATCATGTTTGGTCCAGGAACTATCTCTTCCGTATCAGACGTCCCTGCATCCGTCTCAACGATCACTCTTCAACTTCAACATCTGCAGATGGTACTTCATTTTGTCTTACTGACTTGGCAATGCATTTCCCATAGTCAACATTATCGGCCCCGAAGGAAATAGACCACAAACTCTGAAACCGTTCTTGATACTGGCCTTTTTGATCCCTTTATCCATCGCATTGTACAGCACGCCGGGATAATGATTCAGTGAAAGATTCTTTCCTCCGTGTTCCATCCGCCAGTCCGATACAGCACTCTTCCAGGCACTCTTAAGTGGTTTAAATACGGCAACATCCACTGGTTGTGGGATTCGAATAGCATGTAGCCAAAACGCGATTAATACAATACCCAAATCCAGACTTAAATCGGCCACCTCCGCAGTCGTATGGCTTGAGTGGCAGGCCCCGAAATACCGTACATTTGGAGATGTGGGTAGAAAACATTTCGGATGTACAACATAAAGTTGGTAGTATCCATCCATCCTTTTGAACTTTCCCCGATGCTCCAATCTCAGGGAGTTTTCGTAGAAGGTCCGCAGCGCTGCATAGGCAGAACATCTCGGGGAGGCCCAACGGATTTATCCGCCCGAATGTGATCATTACAATTATATTTTTGTGTCCGTCAGCATTTTCCCATTCGTACACATTCTTGCTGTCACGCCTAGCGAGCACGGTCTTCGTTTGCGGATGTAAAAAACTGACGCTTCGTCACCGTTGTACACACACGTGAAATAATATCAATTTTAACCTTTCATAAGAAATGGATGTTGCGTATGAAAACATAATAAATTTAGAAGATTATATTCACTTGTTTTAAAAACGATATTTTAAAGTCATTTTTATACTAAAACAAATATGTTTTCAACTCTAATGTTAGCCAACTTGTGAGCAGAACTGCACAATTTCTTTGATATAGCAGGTATTTTATTCGAATACAACCACTATTGGTACTACCTCCACTATGGGTGCGTTTACCCTATCACACTTTCTCTTCATCCCAGCCAACACAAAATCGTATATGATAGCGGATATAAGTACAAAGCGGAGGCGATATACGTACATGCGTCCATTTGACTTCATGTAAAATGTACGTATATCGCCTCCACTTTGCACTCTTATCCGCTATTATATACGATCTTGTGTTTGCTGGGATATCTTTCGTTGAGCATGACCATGATTGACCGCCAACGGATGCAACTTCGTTATTGTCAGATTGGCTGTATTTACATAAAGAACCAGCAGATGCAGCTTGGGACTAACATACATCCTCAATGTGTAAAAACTGGTTACCCATTATAAAGCAGTACCGGTGTCGGCCGTCACAGTATACTAAAACAATTCTGCGGTATATTAAACTGTGCCATAAAATGGAATTAAAATCTTGGGAAGAGCAAAGGGTGATGACCAATTGGTTGGTCACCACAAAGTGTGTTCAATCGAAAAGGTTTATAATTCCAAATGTTACAATTAGTAAGCAGCTTCTGGAGCTCAATAAAAGAGCCCTTTGTACCTATACTGGCCTAGTAACCGGACATTGCCCGAGTAGATATCATTTGAAAAACATTGGCCTGGTTCAGAATGATATCTGTCGTTTCTGTAACATGGAACGTGAAACCTCGGAACATCTGCTTTGCAGTTGGAATGCTTTGTAAAAGAGCAGACTTAAATTTCTGTACAGTGGCTATATGCAACCTAAAGAAATTTGGACTGCAGACTGGTCACTTGACAAATGGTAATCTAGCTTTAAGATGCGAATTAGGATAGTAAACAGGGGTATACCAAAAAAGTTCAACTCAGTGGACGCAGTGGTTCTACACCCCAATATAAAAAAAAACCTCGAGACGGCCGCGAGTAATTGTTTCTATCCCCCTAACTTTAGTTCTAAGAAAACTGATGTATACTAATATGAAAACTTGGCTCTGTAACATGGATTCGGTTGAGCCTGTACGAATAAAAGGCTTAAAATTGTTTAACCATTTGATACCCGGTTTTGAGGAACCGAAAAGGGAAAATCATATTTTCAACCTGTTCATATGGAGATTTGTATGCCGAACAAAAGCAGGCCACATTTAAGAAAAAAAGATAAAATAATTATACTAGTAGCACTAATAGCAATTGATATTTCAATGCAAAAATTGTAAGTTATTCTGATCAAATGGTGTATAAATGAAGTCATTGTGTTCAGATGAACGAGAGTTAATAGCGTTCAAAAACCTTTCACTTTAGCGTAACGCTCTCATTTTTCAAAGTTTTGAAAAGACACCTGGTATAAAAAAGAGAAACGTAGTCCTGCGTTAAGAATACGAGTGCTTGGATATGGACCAAAACCACCGCATATCATGGAACTTGGAGAGATCGTATATATTTTTTCTATGAAATTACTGCAATAGCACCGCGTAGTGATCCAATTCCAGACACTATCCACCATCCGGATGTCGTGATCTACTGAACATCCTTACCGAAGACAGTAACTTTTCATATAGCCACGATCACGAGATATTCCATGTTAGAACCAATAAATACAAACACTTTGCATGCCCACTAGCGCCACCTACCTGACCAAATCCCAAATTAATTAGACCACCACGAGGTAGCTCTTGCCCTTTCCAATGAATTTCCACAATATACCATGCTTCTATAAGGTAAAGATCACAAGAATATTACACGTACACGCCTCTATTCCTATGGGTAAAATATCTGCCGCCACCCATTTTCAGATAGTGGTGCCACTTTGAAAATTGTGAAATCATTCACTAACCATTCTACAAAATTTATCAGCATTTCAAAATTAATTAACTTTCTTAACTAAAACTCAAATTATGCACGATTTATTTCAAATGCTTCATAAAGGAATGGCAAGTATTTTTATTGTGCCTCTGATTTCAAATTTAACATATAACATCAAAATACAGTGAAAATTAATAAATGGTTGAGAAGAATAAGAGAAACGGAAGAAAATAAGCGAAACAAGAGAGATGTAAGAAGAGATACGGATGAAAAGGAGTGGCAGAAGAGAAGAAAAAGAAAAGAAGTGGAAGAAGAGAAATGGAAGAACGGAAGAAGTTCACCGGAAAGGAAGCGGAAGAAGAGAGGTTGAAAATGGAAAATGTAAGCAGAGCAGAGAATAATTAAAAGAAGAGAAGCACAAGAAAAGAAGCGGATGTATAAATGCGAAAGATAAGAAGCCGAAGAAAACAAACGAAAGTAGTGAAGTAACATAAGAAAAACGAAAGACGAAAAACAAAATAGGAGAAGCGGTAGATGAGAAACGAGAGCAGATTAACAGAAGAAGCAGAATCGGAAGAAGAGGAGCAGAGGAAGACAAGTGGAATAACAGAAACGGAAGAAGAGAAGCAGAAGAAGAAAAAAGTGGAAGAAAATTAGCAGAAAAAAAAAGTGGAAGAAAATTACCAGATGAATAAATGCGGAATATAAGTAGCGGGAGAAAAGAAGCAGAAGAAGAAAAGAGTGGAAGAAAATGAGCAGATGAATAAATGCGGAATATAAGTAGCGGAAGAAGCGAAGCGAATAGAGATAAGCGTAAGAAGCGAAGTGGAAAACGCAAAACGGAAGAACAAAAATGAAAAAAAAAAACGAACAAGGTGAAGCAGAAGAAGAGCGGTAGCAGCAGAGAAATGGAATGATAGAGTCTGATGAGAGAAGAAGAGAAGAGAAAGGCATAGTAGTTGATGAAAAGATTGCCCGTAGGCACAGATAGCAAAGAATATCCACATGTCATTATGCCGAAGACCAATAAGGATGTTGCACGACTGAACTCTGCCTAGCTTGCCTAGAATAGGTATAAAGGGCAAACACGAAATTATTGCGACACCGAAAATGTCATGCCAATTTTCTTATAATGTTTAGAATCAAACCAAAATTTAAGGGTAGTTTTATAGATATATTTACTTCAAAAATCAAAAGAAAAGTTAATCGATGGAGCCTTGAGTGGAAAATTGAACGCATTTTCGCTTGATGCCCTCCATCAAAGTCTTTACAGTGTCATCCGGTACCAGTTTCTCAGTTTTTTTTTTTTTTCATTTTCTTAACATGTCCTTCGCGTCTTTGACTGTATTCTTGCTCTTCCAAAGTTCCCGTTTCATCATTGCCCACCCAGACAACCACAAGTCGTATAACAGTGTTCAAATAGTATCGCATATTCCTATATTTTAAGTCAATATCGCAATTAATTGTGGCCTTTATCGTGTTATGTTTAAGTTAAATCGTAAAGAGTGCAAATTTTCGACTTATATACGATGTGTCATTTTTTCATCGTACTTCGTTACAAACTAAATCGGATAAACATCGCAAAGCTTATTAAACCGAAATTGTTATTACAAATTCAATCGCATACGATATCAAATCAACTCGTAAAAGAAAAAAATGGAATTTGCACGTATATGGCCTCCACTTTTGCACGTATAAGCCATATTTTATGCATTCTATACGATTTGTTAACTTACATATATGTTTGTATATCATAAAAACAATTTTCAATATACGTGCATTTTGGTTGTCTGGGCAGTACTGCTCCACCGGGCGCAGCTCCGGACAGTTTGGCGGATTCATGTCCTTTGGAACAAAATGGACAGAATTGGCCTCATACTCCAGGACACTTTTAGAATAGTGGCATGATGCCAAATCTGGCCAAAATAGCGGAACCTCGTCGTGCTGCTGCAAGAACGGCAAACGGCGCTTCTCGAGGCACTCAGATTTGTAGATCTCGCCATTTACTGTGCCCTTTGTCATGAAAGGCTCACTCCTCAGTCCGTTGAATGTGTCGCAATAATTTCGTGTTCGCCCTTTGCACCCCTTGAAATGTTATTCTTCAGGCATACCTCGATATAAAGCATCTTTATTTTTCGACTTCCTTCGTACGTTTCTCATGAATGAGGGTTTGTACAGCGGCTGTAGAGTCATGAAGAAAATATACCGGTCCCATGCTCGGTCTCAAGCTTACTGATTCGCCCCTAATAACGTAACTCATACCAACACATTCTCAAATATTCTGTCAAAATACCATAGTGAATCAAAACAAAAACAAAGATACTAGTAAAGAAAGGTACCGAAAAACGCAAGAGTATGTTGCAAGGTGCAGACTGAAAGGTGTACTTCGGACCTAGGGGTTCTTCAACAGTGAACCAATTTCAAATCTCTAGTTTCATACTGATTATTGGTTTAACTATACAAATCATTGCAACCAGTAAATTGGAAATTAACGTTTGTATTAAAAAAAAACTGGACAAAAATTGCCGAAAAACATGGGTTTACCTTCACCCGCACTGGCGAAACTACCCATTTAGCATCACTCATAGTAACCCATGAGTCAGCAGACAAAATTTGACAGCTCTATTAGTCGAACTCGAACCGTGATGGCAAACACAGTGAAGCAACTCCGTTCAGAAGTGTGCGCGTTCAAAGAACGGAATTCGTGCGGCACTTTCTGATCGCTAAATACGCCCGTTCCGGAATCTACAACATCTTGACTCAATTAGACAACTATCAGAGCATCGAAAGGAAGCCCGGTTCCGGGCGGCCGACAACCCTGAGCGACAAGAAGTTCCAAAGGATGCTGAAGAGGAAGACCGAGGGAAAAGTCGCGGCGGTGATGGACGACGAGACCTATCTCACCCTGGATGGCAGCGACTAGAAGGACACTTCGTATTTTACTTCCCCCTCGAAGAAAGTGAGCTCCGAGGTGAAGTTCATTTCACACACCAAGTTCCCCAAGAAGGTGCTGCTGTGGCTGATAATCAGCGAGAAGGGGATGTCAAAGCCGCTCTTCGCGGACTGGCCGGGAACTGGGCAATTTATAGTACGAAATGTCTACCAGAAGTTGCGTCGTTCATCAAGAAATACCATAAGGGCGAAGACTGTCTGGATCTGGCGTCGGCTCACTACTCGAAGCGATCGTTGGAGGAGATGGAGCGGCTGAAGATCAATGTGATACCCAAGTCGGCGAACCCGCCCAACGTCCCCCAGCTGCGTCCCATCGAGAATTTCTGGCCCAACCTGAAGCGTAAGATCTACGCCAACAGTTTTTTTTCGCGAAAACTGAGGAGGAATTGATAAAAAAAAACGAAGAAAGAACTCAAACACATGCCTACACGCATGTTTTCGTCCACCATGGCGAATGTTCCGGTTAGAAGTGTAGAATTTTATTGCAAGTAAGCTTAAATAATTACCATACGTAATTTATCAGAAGCAATTATCTGTCTTAGCTTTTATTTATCACCATTCGAAAAAAAAGTCCATTTTTTTAATGTATACGTTATCTCATCTTTTCAATGATCTTACTACTTTTCTTGAATGAGCTAATGTTCGCGATAAATCGATGAAAATAGCCAAATAATAAAGTTTCTTTATATCGAGGGATCCCTGTATACGAAAGAGTTTTCCAATTAAGTCCGGTTCTCTTAAAAAACGATTTCCCCAACACTATTCAGAGAAGAAGCTCCTCTGTTATTCTTTTTATTTTTATGAATACAAAAGAAAGCCATGTTGGCCGGCGTTCGGTAAATCAAACAACTACGGCGGCAGTCGCCACCGTCGGCTCGACTTACACTAAATTGTTACTCTTCTGACCTCGTTTTGCATTGCTCGAGAATGTCGAAACCTCCAAGCCGCCACACCATCCTTCAACCGATAGTAGTTTACCGAACAACGAACAATGGTTCAGTTCAGTTTCACACCAGATCAGAGGAAAGTGTTGTTCTAGTGAGTTTTGAATTCTTCAGCATTCTAGGAAAACCTCAAAAACAAACAAAACTCCGCTTTCATACGGCGTTGTGTTGTCTGTACTGGAGTATGCCGCCGCTGTTGATGCTGCCATACATTAGCTCTGATTATTTATACAGTACGAAGAAGTTCTGACTGAAAACATCTGGCTTAAAACACGGCCGGAAACGACCTTGGAATCGATCCATCTATGCGCTCGTGCTTATTGGCGGTGTATTGATTGGATTCCCATCCGGGTGCTACTATTGTGCGCCACGCTGACGATGCTCCACACTCATTCGGTATATAGATCAGCCTGGATGCGATAAATTTAGAGCGGAGGAGTAGTCGACTTCTAATGGTGAGATTCTATTGGAAGTAGCAACAGAATGCAAATATCTAGCAGCAGTAGGTAAACATTGAATCGGGTAAGATTTCGTGGGTGTGGTACCGAAGCAATGTAGACCATTTCCATTAGCGAGATTGTTACTGCTATGCGGTTTGAGCTGTTTAGTCAGGAATAAGGTCAACTAACGACCCTTATCGTGATGATTTATCGCATCAAAGTGATGAAATTTTATTAGTTAATGTGAGATATGTTCAAAAATTATTTGCGACTATGAACTGTGTTCGCCAATATCCACATTCGAGCATGAGTGAAACTCGTCACGTCGGATGTAACCATTTTGCCTCACGCCAATCAAACTGATGATACAAGAACGGGCGTAGAAGATAGCAGCATAGATGGGAAAAGATTCGCTTTTGGTGTGCGGCTGGCGCCAGGGATTCTAGCCTCATAAAACCGTCGACTAGCTTTTGGTGTTGACTTCAGCCGGCTCCCACCCATTTCGGCCAACCACCCACCAAGTCTTACAGCACAAGGTCGATTCTTTCCGGAGCGTTATCATCGGAGCAAATGTCATGACGACAAGTGGAGCTCAACGCTGCTCTTTTGTTGGTTTGCTCACTTGTTGTTGGTCCGATGTAAGGGGAACTTTGGGTCTGTTATTTTTTTTTTGCTTTACACGAGTGTTCCAATGGTCCAAATTAAATTTATTGATTCCATCTTGGATATAAGTTTGACTCAGTAACAGTCCCCTTTGAACCGTTTTAGAACTATGGTACGTAATCTCCGTGGGAAATTCCATTCTCGATGGTTGCTGGTGGGGGTTCAACCGAAATTCAGTCTACGATGGGAAATTATCTTTTATGCTATTCTTCGTTTTTGGTCAGGCATTGACTGAGTAGCCTACTCAGGATAGCAGGTTTCCATTTTTGTATCATGCATATATATTATAGCATGGTTATGATTAGCATGTCATCTAATCAAGTGAAATTTAGAGATAATAATGAGATTAGGAAACGTCACATAGAAAAACGGATGTCGTTCTGTGAGAAAACCCATTTTTTGTGGTAGATATATAAGCTTAATTCTTCTCTCTTTGATGAAATCTGAAATTTTTAGAATAACATATTTGATGTAGGGCTACGTCTTTGTTTTCAATATAGGGGTACACGTTGCGATTACAAAAATTTGGTGCGTCACGAAATATGAACGTCAATAACTTAGTCATTTCACGATTGATTTCTAAATTGTTGGCATCAATCGATCGAAAAAATTTCTACACTGCGATTTCAATATTTGAAACTAAGGACTGTATCGTTAATTATGAGTACACCTGAAAATTTGCTGTATTTAAATATGTTTTGTTTATTTTGCAACTCAAATTCATTTACATTGATTATTGACCATTAAAAAGCCCATTACATCAATATTCATTTAATTTTTCGTAGATCTGGCCAGCTCTCGCACCTTCTTCTTGGTGCTCATCATGAGGTCTTGCACAACCGTTCCCTCGATGGTATTGCTTACGTTTACCCAGTCTTTTTTGAATATGATGATGTCATCTGCTCCTCTAGCCTTCTTCCGCAGCTTTCCGTTCATCAAAGCTCAAAATTTCTCAATGGGCCTTATTTGCGGACAATTTGGCCGATTCATCGCCTTTTCCACAAATTGGACATTGGTAGGATGCCAAATCAGGCTAAAACAGTGTCGAACTTTTGTGTTTTCGGATTAGTGGCAGAACTCGTTTCTGCAAGCATTCCTTCCGTTACATTTCGGCGTTCATATTTGCGCTAGTGAAAAGGTGTCGATTTCATACCGCACTGGCAAATTGCTTGCCAAACCAACACCTTTTTTTCCAAGTTTTTCGCAAAAAATCAATCACTCCTAATTTGGGACATCCGTTCCGCGATTCACGGTGCCCCTGGAAGTACCCTGTAGTCCAATTTGACCTGTCATTTTTGCTCAAAACATCGTCGTACAGCTTCCGAGCCCGAGTTTTCAAGAAATCCGCCTGAATTTGGCTGCGTTTTCGACATTTTTGTTTCCGGTACGTCTCCAGGGGATTTCACTCCTTTACGCGTTGCACCATTCCAATCGTCGCTCCACAGTTTTTGCACAATCTCTGATGGATATCTTTTTTTTCCTTCAAAAACTTTGCAAACTTGTTTGTCCAAATTTAGGTTTAACGCACTAATTTGATTTTCTTAGCGACAATCCCTTTTCAGTGCAGTACTTGGTCACAATCGATTTTCGCTTTTCTTCCCTAAGCTCTAGCATTGTTCCGCTTGAAGTGAAACTTTAACATTCAATTTCGGATTCTTTTGTTTACAAGGCTAGGAACACATTGACACTTAACAGCTGCCAAAATAAGTCATACCCTTTTGCATAGAGAACCGCAAAGGTGTACTCAAAATTAACGATGCAGTCCTTATTTATATTTAACATTCAACTATTGAAATTGACTCAAATATAAGCTGATGTCTTATAAGGCTGATTTTTCAGGGTAAATTTACTAAATGCACAGTACTTTCCTCTTACAGACTTCAAATTTAAGTAAGGAACTCCAATATGCAGCGGTACACGATATATAACGAAAACACCTTCAGATTCCCTAGTAGCACACATGTTGCAAGCCAGTTGAGGTGGCTGCTTTATGACTCAATAAAGTCACCATCAAGTTGCTGCAACCATTTTTACCTGTTGTGTGCTGCTTGGGTTTGCATCATTCACTCGGCAGCCTTGGAGCTGCGCAGGGCGGCAATGGACCAGTACACAGTGGGGAATCGCTGGTCATTAATCCAAAACACGAAATTCACGTTGACGTCTTTTTTATATTTTTCCTGTAATAATACACTATTGAAATTTTTAAATTCAAATTCTTGAAGTGATTGGATTGAATTTGAGTTCTGTACTATTTTTTAAAGTATGTCACCTCTGTGTTTTTTGCGATTTTTTGAATAAAATTATAAAAGTTATATAATTCGCTAGAGTTCTACCACTGACTTGAATTGAGATGGTGATAGAGAGAAAGTTCGTTGAAATGTAGTATAATACAACCCGGCATCATTTTTTTTTAATAGTACAAAATTTGATTGAAATCTGAATTTAAACGAAAAACGTGTGATTTTTTTGTGAAAACCATGCTACAAAACTATGAAGCCCGGGTTCGCCCGGGTTGGGGTTAGTTGTAAATATTAGATTAAAATGTTAGCTATCAAATGAACATAGCCTTATGTAGCGCAGACTTGCGCAGAGTATTGATATTTTTTAAAGAAAAGATAGGGGTTTTGGCCATTTGCGCCTTTTATGAATATTTGACAAGATTTATTTCTTCTGTGAGCGCTTCAAGCATGTCATGTTCAATTTCTTCAAAAGTGATCGGATCAACAATAGCCTATTTTCAGTATGCACTCCTCTCCTAGCTTGTCAACAAACTGTCGAATGTCGTTTTTGTGTGAAGATTGGAGAAATTGTTGGCTATTCTTTGTCACACCCATATTCATCTCTGTTCCGTCTTACTAAGCAACTGAAAGAGCGTTCTGTTAGCATCAAATCTTTATTTTGTTATTTTGTATCTGGCTGTTACTGGCTATATTCTGAGTCAAACTGTATAATTGAAGTGTTTGTGATACCCAAAATAATTGAGGATATGGATAGTGAAATTGCAAGTAAGTTGTTATGGTTATTTCCCCAGAATTATCTGTCGTGGAATAATTATCTGAAATAAATATGATGGTCTGGCTAAACTATTTCTGATGAGGATAAGTAGTTTGAAAGTTTTTGGAAATCATTTAATAAGAAATTTCAGCACTCGCAAAAGAAGCGTAACCGATTTGAGGCAGACCTTTCGGAATGGCTGAAGTGAATGTAGCCGAATCGAAAGCGAAATTAATGCCTTAAAACGCTAAAAATTATAAGCGACAGCAAAGTTATTGTTTCTTTTTCCCTATTTCTCACAATGGTCGACGGAAAGTTCTATAACAGACAAAAGTTCTGCACAACGCTGCTATGTATGCAATGCTACGATTTCGAAATTTAATAAAATAGATACATGTAAATGTAAATGAAGATCACCACTGCCAACACAGCCGTTGCCCTTTCATTATACCAACATTTAAACCCATTCTAGGACCGCCAAAAGAATTGTTAAGAGCAAATCAAAAAATGTTATAACATACTTACTTATCTATGCCTATCCATCCGTTAACAACGAAACTACGAAACAAACGAAATTAATTTAACATGTTGAACCAGGCAATTCATCGTTTATCCTTGTCTACATCAACCGGTTGCGTGTTATACACAACCTCACTGATTTGCGGCAAGGCTTCTCAATCCAATCGATCAATGAAGCATGTATTCAAATACAGGTAATTAAACAAAAAATAAAGACATTCAATACACATTTATGTGGATCTTCCCATTTCTGCATTACATCACAGCCTGCTAGAAGTTCTGGAAAAGTAGGAAGTTACACCATCGAACGTAAGAGCCGGCAGCACTTTTCGCAGGGATGATTGTTAATCCGTCATTGATTTTACCTCCTTTAGACCACCGCTGACGATAAATATGTACTGGAGAATGTGTCAGACATATACAGAGAGTGACCATTTGGTGATCCGGTAAAGCATCGGCCGGCCAAATTCTTTTGCATTATGAAGGGCAAAAAGCTGCGAGTGGAAGGAACACTTTGTTGAGGCACTTCGGTTCGACAACGAACACTCGAGCCGAAACGCGGACGAGCTGACGAATACGTTAGGAAGGGCATACGACGCAACCATGCTGAGGAAAATGGATCCGAGGAACCAGCGGCGCCCAACTTACTGATGGAATGAGCAACGCAGCATCTTCCGCGCTAGTTTTCTCATAGCCAGAATATGTATTCAGAGAAGCTACAACCACAGCAGACAGAGAGTAGTATAGGATAGTGTTCCGAGCGGCCAGGGCCAAATTAAAACGAAAGATAAGACTGAGTATGGCGAACTGCTACAAGGAGCTGTGCCGTGCCGCCGATGCTAAACCCTGGGACAACACATACCTTATTGTGATGGCGAAGATCGAAAGCTCGACAATGAATGTAGAGCTATGTAGATCGATCGTAGATGGACTTTTCCCGTCGCACGATCCAACAACAAAGCCACGTACACCGGTACACCACACGGCAAGGAAGCAGAAAGAATCATTGAGGAAGCATCAAGAATCACACAAATCTTGATCGAAAAGTTCGTGGTAGTGGTGAGAGGGATTGAGGTAAAAAAAACACCTGGACCGGCCGGAGTTCCTTACGTGACTCTGGAAGTGGCGATACGAACGTTTCCGGACATGTTCAGGGATATGCTGCTGGCGTGTCTTGAGGAAGGCCACGCCCCGGACAGCTGGAAAATACAGAAGCTAGTGTTGCTACCAAAGCCACGGAAGCCTCAGTGGGATCCAGCATACGCTTGTGAAACTCCTGGAGAGATCGTCCTCAACAGGCTGAAGAACTTTAGCGTGATCGAACACGGTCTATCAAAGATGCAAGTCGGTTTCCGGAAAGGGAAGCCTATGGTAGAGACAGCTTCTTGGGCAGTGGTAGAGCCTCTTGGGCAGAGGTAGAGACAGCCGTTAAGTCGTCCAAACAGAAGTGGAGAGGTGATCGATATTGAACTGTCTTAAATATCGACGTCAAGAAAATCGTCAACAGTGGCAGCTGGGCGACTATTGCCAAGTCACGAGATATTATCTGTAAAGAATTCTGAAGGGTTACCTTTAGAGTCGGGTGCTGATCTACGAGACCTCTGTGGGGCGGGAATCTGTTAACATCACGGCGGGAGCTCCGCAAGGTTCCATCCTTGGCCCAACACTCTGAAGCGGGATGTGCAATGAAGTGCTGATACTGAAACTTCCCAAAGGCGTAGTGATCGATGGCTTTGCGGATCACATGGTATTGTCAATGACAAGCAAAATACTGGAAGATGTGGAAATGCTGGCGACCGAGGCAATCGGCATAGTTGAAAAATTTATGCAGGGGGCGAAGCTGCAGATAGCCCACCACAAAACGGAGGAGCTGATGGTCGGCAACTGCAATACCGTGCAACGAGCAGAAATCTTCATCGGAGGACTTGCTATAGCCTCGAAGCGCGTGCTGAAGTATTTGGGTGTGATGATCAATGATCGGCTAAATTTCCAACAGCCACGTAGATTAAGCCTGTGAGAAGGCGTTGAAAGCCATCAATACGGTAACCAGATTCATGCCGAATAGCTACGGATCTAGCAGTAGCATGCGGTTCTACCGGCTAGTGTATCATCAGAAGTCGCAGCGCTAGAAACCAAGCGTTGGAAACCAGTATGTTCGTGAGTGAATGAATGTTATCAACGGAGAAATATCAGAGGAGTTCGGAAGCTGGTAAGAGCAGAGTCGATGATCAAATGGCAACGAGAATTGGACACGGGGAAGAACGGACAGAATCTTTCAACCTGGATAAAAAGGAAGTACGGAGAGATAAATTTCTACCATACGCAGTTTCTGTCTGGCCATGGTTCTTTCAGACAATACATCGATTCGGCCAAGCAGCGTCACATTTCTGTCCGGAGTGCGCAGCCGTCCAAGAGATACCGGTGCACGTTGTTTTTGACTGCCCACGATTTGGATCATTGCGAAGCGACATACTTGCTAACAGTGGGGCAGATACAATCCCAATTATCGTCGTTTGTAGAATGTGTCATGACAAACGTGTGTAGAATGCGATGAATGGAGCCATTGCGCAAATCTTGTCGGTTCTACACTGAAAATAGCTGATTCCCCAAGAAGCTTGTGGTTGAGTGGAGTCGTTCTCGGGGGATGTTCCAACGTTGGGAATGTCTTTATCATTGTATGCTGGGGGGCGACCCCGGCGTAGAGGTTAATATCCATACCTCTCACGCCAAAGTCACGAGTTCGGATCTTACCCCCGGACAATTTACGAAAATACCCAAAAAGGTATTTGAGTGACTACAAAGGGAGATGAACCAGCCTAGGGCTAAAAATCCCGATAATAAAGGAGAAAAAAAATCATTGTTCGCTGGATCCGCAGTTGGGGACTAATCGAGACGATTGTGTCAGCATGTGGGAACAAAATGGCTCACCGTGGTTTGCTTTTGGGATCCACAGCGGGGAAATCCTCCCTAATAGCACACTTGTTGCCGTTCGGTTGAGATAACATAAAGAATACTTGCTAAGTCATAATCAAGTTACTACAACTAATTATGACCGTAGTGTGCTACTTGGGCTCTGTACGAGTGGACTTCTCATCTCGATAAAGTTAAGGGTGAGAGCTGAATGGCTCAACCGAAGGTAGGTGAGAGCATAATGGCTCAGGCAAGGAGTTGGTGCTAACTCTATTGTAGCCAAACGACCAAGCCCTCTACAAAGTAATACCATTGGGCAGTCCCGTGGGCAGGTATGCAAAATCCGTATAAGGTACAAGAGGTCAAATTCGTGCCAAAAACAGCCAATCCACCAAACTGTCCAGAACTTTGCCCAATACTGGGCTCTAGTTAAGCGGAAACTCATCGAAACTAAGAGGAAAGCAATGGTACCGATGAGAGAGAAGATGGAGAATCATCATGGCGAGCGAATCTGAGGCTAACGTACGAAACCTGATGGCGGGTGTTCCACAGAAAGTTCGAGATTTTTTACAGAAAGACGGATTAAAATCTTAATCGACTGTTTCTGATGTAAATATAACTCTATTATTGTGAAATAAACAGTCGGTTTTGTACATTTGTTTTGCTACTATTATTATGGTGTCCGAAATTTAACGTGGACAGGCTTTATCCATGGTAAAAAAAAAGACAAACTACCGAACGATCATTCTTCTCAATTCGGCCAACACAGTAATTCCTCACACTGTCTTCCCACGTCTATCGTCACTAGCAAGCAGGCTAATTGGAAGTTATGTAGCCGTTTTTGTGAACGAGTGATCGACAACAAGGGTAACATTTACGTTGCAGAAGATCTTCCAAAAGCGCATCGGACATCAAGTCGCTTTATCACGTTATTGATTGATTTTGAAACCGCAGTCAATGCTATCGATTGTGAAGGGCTACGGAAAATAAAAACTGTGGCAAAGAAATTCCAATACGCATAATTGTTAGAAGTCGTACTAAGTTTTCTAAAGGAGCGCCTTCTGCCCCTCGTTCCCCTACATTTCGTTATTGGATTGACACGATCTAAATTGTCAAAAAACAAACAATGCAAATATCAATTTCAATCCCACACCAGGTCATTCATTCCAATTGATCTGTTGTAATTCAAGAGATCAAGCGATCAAGATCACCGTGAACTTCCCACTCTGCTAAGAACGAACGATAACGAAAGTCTTCGAGTTAAAATATTTTCCGCTGATCCATCGAGTGTCGTGTGGAGGTTTAAGAGTTTGGCAACCGTTTCGCTTAAAGATCGCGATCGATGGCCGAGTGCAGATAGATGGATGCATGATGCGTGGGGCGGCATCGAGTATTCGATCAAGCTGCCTGTGACGAAAAGGGCGCGGGTCGATTCTATTCCTGCACGTTTTGGTTTTCCCACACTGTTATACGGTTTCAAGCTTCGCTTCAAGTTCAAGTTCAACCAACACGGGCTGAATTCGAATGGGCAGCGTTTGTTTACCATTTGCTTGATTGGATTGTTTTTTATTTGCTTGTACATACGCGAGTATGTTTCGTAATGAGAACCGGTAGATATTCTTTGGTGGATGTGAAGTAGTAGCAATGAAATGCCGAAGGAATGGCGGCCTCTGGACAAGATCAAGTTGTTCCGGAGGCGTCTGTATACGCTTGTGTTCATTGCCTTAAGTGGATGCACTTTCGTTTTCTAGCCCGATCCGGTCGACCGAGAGTGTTTTGAGATTAATTATGGAACACAACTGAGTTAATCGCTAAGGCTGAATCCTAACTAATGCCAGATGCTCGTTGCTGATGGTGCCCCGTTGGATAGTGCGACTGTGGAAATAGATTTCATTCCTTACTTATGATGGATCATTGAATCGATCTTCGTTTATTAGCGCTTGGTTTTAATTACCGGTGGCAGTTGCTGGGCGAACGATTATATGACTAACCGCAAATGTGGTGGTTTCTATGAATGCTTGGCGATGTGCTGACGGGTGATTCGTCAATCATTCAATTTAAATGGTTTACGGAGGAATTATCACCTTATTGGCAGAGTTGACTAGTAGAGAAAAAAAAGCATGTGTTTCTTTGAAAGGAAATATTAAAGTTTGATAAGACACATGTCACCAGCAATATACAATTGTATTTTTTGGCCACTGATGATGCGTACGAGGCTGTTGCAATGCATGTTGTGTTGCATGAACAGTTTTTCATCATTGCTTTTACTAACTGAACAATCAGTTTCATAATGTGCTCCATAGATCATTGCACGATGGCGTCATCAATGCAGTTTTGACAGTCCAGGGAGCTTATTTACGTGAACTTAGAATATTTTCGGTAAGATCTGTTTGAGATTTTGTGCTCTAAATTTATTACGATTGAAGTGAAATTGTCGGAAAACAGACACCAGTGCTTATTTTTACGTGATTCATTTCCCGAATCTAACCGTACACAATCCGGAAAAAGACAATGCAAAACTTCGTTTGAGCGGTTCAAATTCTAGCCCCTTGTAAACAAGCTCCCTGAATTGTCAAAATAATGAGGTTAATACATCCCGTGCAATGATCTATTATACAATTGATTTGCGAAAAGTACAACATTTTGAAACACGTCTCTGTTACACAATTGAGCGAGCAATTAATTTATGAAAATGCTCACAGAAAAAATAATGAATTTTAACAGGCGTGTAAAATTTCCCGTCGTTGAATTTCAAGCCAAAGGCGTAAACAACGAAATTGTTTGCTAATCATCCATACAAAGAGACTAGATTCAGGCGGTATCTAGCATAGGTTTACATGAAATATCCCATTTCTGCCACATCTAGCGTTCTCTTTCTATGCATTAGATAACGCAGAAAATTAATTGTTTCTTTCAAACTGTGTATCGATTCAGATCCAGCACACACAAAAATTAAGCTACGTTCGTTGCTTTCTATAGGAATAACTATGGAAAAACCAAACTTTTTGTTTTCCTAGTCCTTGCTCTTCGGTATAATGTGTTTCAGAAATGTTTGCAATCTGTGTTTACGAAAAAAAATCTCAGCTTTTAACTTTAGCTAAATAGGTATTACTGAATTAGCAAGTTGATGTTCCTGAGCAATGCGCATCTTATCAGCTCAATAGCAACATTGAGTATCTACAGCAAAGTCCAGAGTCATAAACCAAGGCAATGCCATAGTGCATGCTAGGAGAGTTGGCTTTAAAGTTGTGAATCATTTAAATCAAAAAGTAATTGCCGTAGTAATCAATTAATAATTAATTATCGTTTGCATTTAGAAAATGGACAAAAATTGCCGATTTTTCATGGGTTTACCTTCACCCGCACTGGCAAAACAACCCCTGCAGCATCAATCATAGTAACCCATAAGTCAGCAGACAAAATTTGACAGCTCGTATCAGTCGAACTCTAACCGTGATGGCAAAAACAGTGAAGCAACTCCGTTCAAAATTGTACGCGTTTAAAGAACGCCACCCTGCCGCGTTGAAAACGGACATCGTGCGGCACTTTGTGGACGCCGGATACGCCCGTTGCGGTATCTAAAACATCTTGGCACTATTAGACAACAATCAGAGAGCGACAAGAAGCTCCAAGGGATGCTGAAGAGGAAGACCGAAGGAAACTTGGCTACATCACTGCGTGCGCTTGGCTGGGAGGTCGGTTCAACCGGCCAAACAGTGATAAAGTACATAGCGAACATGAACACATATATCAGGAGGCGGAAGTCGCGCCCACTGGTTTCGGGGCTGTCGGCAATGATGCAGCAGCAGCGACTGAATAAGATGGTCAACTTGATTTTCCCGGCGAATCACGACGAGGCGGTAGTGATGGACGACGAGACCTATCTCACCCTGGATGTCAACGACTGGCAGGGCACTTCGTATTTTACTACCCCCAAGTTACCCAAGAAGGTGCTGCTGTGGCTGACAATCAGCGAGAAGGGGAATGGCCGTGAACGGGGAAATTTATAGTACGAAAAACCTGCCGGAAGTTGCGCCGTTCATCAATCGAAATACCATAAGGGCGAAGACGCGGTGTTCTGGCCGGATCTGGCGTCGGTCCACTACTCGAAGCGATCGTTGAAGGAGATAGAGCGGCTGAATATCGATGTGGTATCCAAGTCAGCACACCCGCCCAACATGCCCCAGCTGCGTCCCATCGAGAATTTCTGGGTCAACCTGAAGCGTAAGATCTACTCCAACAATTTTGTCGCGAAAACTGAGTAGGAATTGATAAAAAAGGCCACTCGTAAGGGCGTAGAACTTTTTTGCAAGTAAGCTTAAATAATTACCTTCCATGGGAAATTTATCAAAAGCAATTATCTGTCTTAGCTTTTTTTTAATCACCACCCAAAAAAAAAGTCCCTTTTTTTAATGCAAACGTTAGTAGAAGTCTACTGTGAAGCGTTCACAAAGTGGCAAGGGGTTGCTCACCCTAACAAGATTTACTTCAAATCTAGTAGCTCTACAACAGTGAACCAATCTCAAATTGGTAGCTTCATATTGATTGTTGGTGTAACCATTGTTCATACCTCGTACAGAAAACCATGTTGTTCAGGTTGGAGGATTTACGGCAGACCTTACAGTCGTTTCTTTCCGTCTCAGGCATCCTTTATTGTGCCGACAATAGAAGACTAATTTTGTTGGAACTTTTTCCAAAGAATGATTAGAATAATTTATATTTAGAGGACAACGGGTCTCCTTGTTAGATTTTTCTCTATTTGATTTAAGTTTTCCGATGGAAAATCCTATTTAAAATTAAAACGGTGGGCGTTCAAATATAGTTCCACAGCTCGAGTTGAAATTTTGTACAGTTATTATAGGATCCAAAAGATTCCCAAAAATCAAAGGGAAAAGGTTTTTTTTATATATCCGTGTCCCAGGCTATTGTACACACTAAGAAAAAAGTTCCCAACATTAAGTAAAAAAATAACTCAAATATGAGTTCTAAAAAGGAAGGTTACCGGTTGGGTGTATTAAGTAATGTACACACTTAGAAAATTTTACAGTATTCGGTATTTTTTTACCGAACTTTCAACAGCTTTAACCGATTTCGGTAATATGTGACATGTCCTGGTAATTTTTAGCGGAATACTGTAAAATTTCACCGAAATCAGGTAAATTGATTAACCAAACGTTCGGCTGTTGAAAATTCGGTAAAAAAATATCGAAAACTGTAAAATTGTCTAAATGTTTAACTTGAATTCACCCATCTAGTCAGTTATGATTGATATAATCGAACGAATCTGGTTTGTTTTCATCGCGAACTGCAACATCGTCGATTGGTAATTTTAAACCAGTTCTTTCATTTGCTTCTAGATCTATCTTATCAACAATGTTTGAAAATTTATTGAAATGGTCATATAATTATTGTTAACTTGTATTTCTAAGCCGAATTTGTTATTTTTTTTAATTTGAAGTCCAAAACAACTTAATTTTAAGTTGAAGCAACGCAATCATCCCGATTACTTCGTGCGATCAAAGGATGAGTATGTTTAACTTAATTTTGGTTAAAAATCGTAGCAGGTGCTGTTGACATATGCCATTTTTGCTCGTCGTGGTTCTCTGCCGGTATTCACCTACATAGACACGAGAAACATGAATTGGCTGTTAAAATATTTATAGTATTCCCAAAGTGGAGCAACCTAAACTTGGTTCTGGAGCTCGCCCACCCAGAAGTAAACATTAAATTATTGCGAACTTAAAGTTAGATTGTGCATGAATACTGCAAAAGGGGCCTCCCTCAACTCAGTCGGCAAAGACGCAGCTACATAGCAACACTCTGCTGGAGGTGGCTGGGTTTGTTTCCGGGTCTGGTATAAGAATTTTTCGTTAAGGAAAATTTTTCAACTCCCTGAGCATAGAGTATGATGGTGCTTGCCACACAACCATACTAGATCAGACCAGACCTTAATGCTGTCATAGTTGCGGAAAGGTGAGTGTCTCAGCCGAACACCCGTGATCACGTTGGCATTGACAACGGTACAACGGTGGCTGAAAGACGAAGAACTCATTAGCGATAGCAAATGTCGCTAAAGGTGAACAAAGTGCCGGAACCGGATGGTATTCCAAACCTGGTCATCAAGACAGCTACATCGCTGGCTCCCGAAATGTTCAGGGTGGTG
Organism: Aedes japonicus; assembly: GCA_034211315.2. NCBI lineage: Eukaryota > Metazoa > Arthropoda > Insecta > Diptera > Culicidae > Aedes > Aedes japonicus. Next base: position 20,905 of record JASCZW010010263.1, read on the forward strand.
ATGCAAAGGTGTCTCGAACGAGGGTGTCTTTCTGGACGCCTGGAAAATTTGAACCCAAGGGTTGCTACCAAAGAAAGGGAAGGGGATCCATCGGCATATAGACCTATATCTCTGTTAGATACAGCGGGTAAGGTGCTCGAGAGGGTAAGTAATCCTCAACAGACAAAACACACGGAGGGTATAGACGGTCTGTCTAACAACCAGATTGGCTTCCGTAAAGGGAGGTCGACAGAGGATGTCATTCTGTCCGTCACCATGACGGCTGAAGTGGCAATCCAGCGCAAGAGACTAGGAGTACGCTACTGTGCAGTAGTCACCCTTGACGTGAGAAATGCGTTCAATAGCGCCAGTTGGGTGGCTATCGTCGACTCGCTCCACCGCCTTCAGGTTCTTCGGTACCTGTACAAGATTCTGGGAAGCTACTTCCAGAATTGCGTACTGGTGTACAGTACTGAGGTAGGTCAGAAACGTTTTCAGATCACCGCAAGCTTCCCACAAGTTTCGATACTGGATCTGGTGCTATGGAACACGATGTACGATGAGGCACTACGGCTTAAGTCTCCGGACGGGGGTGAAGATAGTCAGCTTCGCGGACGACATCACGAGGTGGAGCTAACGGTCTCGCACTCCATTGGCATTGTGGAGAGATGAATGAGTTTCAAGAAACTGGAGCTAACCCATCATAAAACTGAGGTCACGGTTGTAAACAACCGAAAATCGGAGCAACATGCGACGATCAGTGCAGGTAGCTGCACAATTGATTCGACGAGGTCTTTGAGATATCTTGGGGTCATGATTGATGATAAGCTGTCCTTTATTAGCCACGTCAATTACGCCTGCAAGAAAGCCTGGTGGTTCAAAAAAAACAGACTAGCTTAATTTACGAACCAACGATTTATTTTAAACATGAAAAATCGTCATTAGAGCGTTGCATATTCCGACAGGTCAGCTTTCTGTCACTTTGCATAAATGTCACTTTGAGAACTTCATGTCACTTTTTAAAAATAAATATAATTAGATTTTTTGTTCATAAATCGAGAAAAATAGTTGAGATCTAAAAGAAATATGTTTGTGTTAGTAAGAACGCTCATCATCCCATCAGCAGGAAAAACCATCATCTTTTCTAAATTAAAAACCCCTATTGTGATAGTAATAAGCATGAAACACTAACGAAAAAGATGACTATCGCAAAAAAAATGTCACTCACTGTGAGCTAAGAAACTCAGATAGATGACTCTACTTAGAAGTTTTCATAGTTAATTTTCAGTGTCAACTATCTACTTTTCTTATGTTATAAGGACCATAGTTAGGGTATATTCGTTTGGATACAATTTACAACTTAAATTTCTGAGAGTGATAATGTGACACATAAGCCACTGAGGTCCCTGCAATTTATATGATTTGGGTAGTTGTGAGGATCTTATTTATTTAGATCTCATACATTAATATCAACTACATCAAAGTTTTACTTTATGAATCAACCGTACCAGTAATTACCAAAAAATGTTTAAACGTTTGATCTGTTTTTTAAAACCCTAGTAAACTGGTCTTTTCCGTGGATAACATTAGCGATAATGTTTTGATTAATATACGAAACAAAAAACTGTTCTAGAACACGACACTGAAAAAGACTGCACATTGTAGACGAAATACGCGTATCTGCTATCACACCTAAGGTGGAAGAGTAAGAGCAGTGCACTGTTTGACAAATGTTGGACTAATCGACAACTACTTTATCATTGATCATATTTTGATTGTCAGCTGTTGAAACGGGATTTCGGCAAATGAGTCAGACTGAACAAAAATGACTAGCACTGCTGCTGAAATTCGATTATTTCAAATAAATAAATGAATTTAAAAGTATACCATGTAGCCCACAACCAGCTCAAATGGATTTGTCATGAGTTCTAAACATTTTGTAGCAACATTATATAAATGGATGACATTCCATCGTTAATGCAATAAAACATATGCATTGGAACTCGGCTGAAATCTAACTACTTTTACGGTTATATTTCTCCGCTTCTTGAAAGCCAACAGTATCACAGATGTGGTTAGTAACATAGCTGTGACATGTTTTCTGAAAGTCTTGGTTGTTACTAGATGGTTGCAAATCTTTTCAAATATGATTTTAACAACAACTTCTTTGAGTTAGTTACAAAATGGATTTTGGTATCTTATTGTTCCATAATACTGAAATAAAACAAGACTGCTTTTTAAGATAAGTTGCTAAGTAGTTTCTATGATAACTACAGTGTGTCTCACAATAGGTGTTATCTTTTTTCAGTCTTAATTTATTTCAGCTGGGTAATTTTAACAGCGGAATTGATTATACCCGTTTTGAGGGTGTTCTTTTGACAGCTTATCGCTGAAGATAAATAAGCGATTCCGTTTGTTTATATTTATCAGCTACCATGGAAGCCATACTGGAGCACGTTTGAAAATTACTTTTGCAAAAGCTTAGACCGTGTCCAATATTCAATAGCCTTAAAGAGTTCGGAGTGAGTGAGCCATTTATTTTTCGTAACTTGGAACGAAAAAAATATTTCTGTTTCGAAATTCGTGACTCGAGGATGACGAATTTCAAAAAGGATTTTTTTTGTGTATGAAATAGCTCTTGCTCTACACTCAAGAATTTCCAGAGTGTCAAATAAATTATTTGCTAATATTGAGCAAACATATTTTGTCAAAGGGTATCACACTTTATGATACATTGCCAAATAATTGGAACAACAGACGCAAACTAAATATTTGCCAACATTTGGTCAAATATATTTGGCAATCCCACGATGGTCAAATATATTTGACCAAATTTGCCAAAAATTTGGCGTTTAGTCAAACAATATGATCCCAGCTTAAGAAACGTGAAGTTCACGGAGTTTTGAAATCTTCCGAGATGAAAAGGCTTGAAAGAGCCACTCTTCTACTAATGCTGCTCGCTGGACGAGACTCTGTGTTTTCTGATGAGAATTTATTTGTCCGGCTTTTTGGCCAAGGGTTCATGGCTTCCCAGTTCACCCTGGTCAATGATGAAGGGTTTGACTATGATTCGTCAAGTGCCGATATAATTTTTCAGCGGATTAATACTAATAATTATGTATTAGAAATTACAATTAATCAATTTTTTTTTTTCGAAACTAGATTGATCATACCATTCAAATAGTTATAGAAACAGTTACGAATGAGCTGAAGGCTGTCAACGTTAAATTTCGGACACTTTTCTTTCAGTGTAGATTTTGAATTATTTCACGAATTGCTGAAACGTTTCACTTATATGACAACTAAAACTCTCCACTTTATTTCGTGGTACAACATGTTTACATTCTTGTTACATTCAGTAAAATGGCGTCGAATCAAGTGGAAGTGCGCAAACGCATTATGAACGAACGGCAGCAAAATCCGAATTCATCGGTACGTGATCTTACCATGAAACTACAACTACCAAAAAGTACCGTGTTTTGTGTTTGCAAATCATTTGAGGATCGGAAGGTTGGAAGTGGAACAAATCGAAAAGTATGATCCCGGCAAATGGACAAGAAGGTGGTAGCTATTGTTGATAAAAATCCCCATCTCTCTGTGCGAAATGTTGCTCGCAAAGTTGGTAAGCCAAAATTATACGTACCAAAGCGAATCAGAGGCAAGGACTGAAGGTGTACAAGCAATGCCCGACCATGATGACAAGCAAGATTTCACTGCAAAATGTCGTGGTAAGGAGCTTTACACCAATTTCTTGGAACATTTTCTTGTATCATAAGTATCATTTTCATAATGTAGAAAAAACATTTTCTTGTATCATAATCATGTCCATGTTCTCGAAGAAGTATTTGATTTGGTAGGCCATATGTGGTTGTGGTAGAAAATGTCAATAAGGAAGGGTACGATAAAGGAAGTCTGCAAAAGTGGTTGCTACACAGAAAAAAAAAAAAAATTTTAACAAGCGTGTAAAAATTCCCCTCGTGTAATTCCAAGCCAAAGGAGCGTAAACAACGATATTGTTTGCAATTTTTCATACAACAGGCTCGATTCAGGCGTTATCTGGCTTAAATTTACATGAAATATCCCATTATGTTCTGCCAAATCTAGCATTCCCTTTATGTGCATTAGATAACGCAGAAAATTCAGTGTTTCTTTTTATCTGTGTACTGTTTATCAGAAACCACGACTCTCCAGCTCTGTTTTGGCCTCTTGTCACTATTTGAAATCCATCCTGGATATCTGCATAAGCTACAAGAGGTTAAATACGTGCCAAAAACAGCTGCCCAGAACTTCGCCCAATAGAGAAGTACTGGGCTCTAGTTGAGCGGAAACTCTTTAAAACTAAGAAGAAAGCAAATGGTACCAATTCACAGTGGTCCAGTAAGCTACTTTAGGCGGACATGAGGTTTTCAATGGAAATTTGTGGTATTAGAGCTTTGGTTACTTGTGAGAACTTGTTGCAAACTAATTGTACTACAATTTGTATGAAATATTTTTTTTCTTGCATTTAACGCAAGAGTGGCGTATACTCTAACTTTTTTATGAGCCAATATTGTGAGATGATATGTTCAGTAAAGTTGTAGAAATTGTTATTATAAAAAACTTTGTAGAACATATTTTTTGTCTAGCTTCAGAGCCTACTGCGATAATTTCGAATTTTAGTAAACAATCGTTTTTCGACTAAAAGTCATTCATTTTTAACTTTTACCAAGCTGCTATGTTGTGCTAAAGTTGTTCGTTTAGATATTTGCTCAATTTTGCTGAATAACGAGTGTCCACTAAAAAATGAGAATGATTTCAATACTTTTCCATCAGAACAAAAACGGCCGCATAGAAATGTCACTTTAGATGAATGAATCGTTGCACTCTCCAGAAAATTTTCATACACTCTTATTTCACTCTAACATGTTCAGTCGTGTTCAGCATGCCGTCGAAACAGGAAGAACTGCGAGCGCGCGTTGTACAATTCTTTCAAGCGAACGAAGATCGTGGAAAAAAATACACGGTGGACCATTTTTGTCGTGAAAAGTTCCGGTATCCACCGTATACCGTATCCTGGCATGCATGAGAGTAACCCGGAAGAAAGGTTGCGGCCGTCCAGCGAAAATAATGAATGAGAAAACGCTCCGCTCGCTGCGCAGCATGTTCAACAACAAGGATTCGGTAAGTCAACGGGAAGCAGCCCGAAAGTTCCATTGTTCGAAGTCACTCATCTGCAAGACGCTAAAGAAAGAAGGAATAGTGTGTAGAAAGAAAACCAGATCCCCAGAGTACACAGATGAGCAGATTCAAACCGTGAAATCCCAATGCCGCTGGATGACTCGGAATTACGGCGGAAAATCTTTCGTTCTGGACGACGAAAGCTACTTTCCTCTTTCGAAGTCTCAGATACCGGGAAACGACCGATTCTACACTAAGGACAAATCTACTACTCCTCCAAAAGTAATGTATAAGTTCAAGCACAAATTTGAATCGAAGGTTATGTTATACATCGTAATATCCGATAAGGGTATTTCGAAGCCGTGGTTCAAACCAAGCGGTTTGGCCATCAACCAGGAGGTGTACCAAAGAGAGTGTTTGCAGAAAATACTCATCCCATTTCTTAAACAACATCACTCGGATGGCAAATACGTGTTTTGGCCGACAAGGCATCATCGCACTACGCAAAAAAACGCTAACGTTTTTGGAGAGCCAAAATATACCATATGTCCCAAAAGACCGGAATCCGACAAATTTGCCACAGTGCTGTCCTATCGAGGATTTCTTCGGTCTTTGAGCTCCATGGTATACAAGGATAATTGGAAGGCCAAGAACACCAAGCAACTTACCAACAGGATCAAAAGCTGCATCCGAAAAATCGATGTGGCTGCCGTCCAACGGTCATGTTCCAGCATACCGACTAAGCTGCGCCGCACGGCGGACCACGGACCATATGACAATATTCACTAAACTTAGTTTGAAGATTTAAGTTGACCCTTTTAATAAAATAAATCAGTTTGAACAAAACTTCACTGGTATTTTTTTCCTGACCCATTCTTTTCGTTCTCATTATTTAGTGGACACCCGTTACACCATAGTTGTATTTCTTCTTGTTTTCATTTTATAGTAAACTTTCAGATGAATTTACGCCTTACTATAGGCCTTACAACATGAAATGGAGCACCTGAAAAAAATATTGCATACCATGACTTGATTCAACACACCTTTGAGTACGTTTAAGGAGAACTTGGGAGAGATGATATTTTTCTATCTTTCTTAAAGCTACTTTCTGTAACATACAGTTTTCAATAAAAACATACATCAGGAGCTCAAATAGAATCAAAACACACAGAAATCATGGCTATCTCTGTTCAGTATATGACAATTACCATGTGTTTTCAAAGAAAAATGCTAAATAGTTGTCTATCACTGAGGTTAAAGGGATCACCGGGGCTAAAGTACTAGTCTATACTAAAAATTCTAGAATTCATACAAAACCCGATACCAACTTTCATCCGTATAGATTAGTTATATTGTGGTTACGTCTTATTAATACCTTTTCTTTTCGGCTTTATTGTTACTCTGTTACATTTGTCTCAAATGTATTGTTCTATGTCACTGTCCATATAATTCCAAACACTGGCCGTTGAATCCCAGACAAATATTTGAAAAAATCTGCAGTACAACAATTTTACCATAAAACAATGATTTGGCACTCCAAGGAAACAAGGGAACATCAACGAATGGTGACGTGTTTGTGGCACAGAATGTGCTGATTTTAAAATTGTCGGTGTCTTCCTTAGGATGTTTGAATCACCTTTGCTTCATTCACCGAAACGACTACCAATGATATTCTCTCCAGCTAAACGAGACAATCAGGATAATTTCAAGTGCTGGAATCAATGCTAATATTAGAGATCGCAGTGTTTACGTACGTCGATAGCGATAGGTATTTGCAAAATACTATAAGCAATAATGTTTCCCCCAAACGCTGATTAAACACTCCCGCGATGAACATACAACTTGCCAGCACACTAAGTTAGCTCCATCGTTCAGCAACACAGTTTACACTGGCGTGTTCTGCTTATTCCTACCGCAATGACGCAATTTCGGATCTGCCTGTCAGTTGTTATAGTGTGGAAACAATTTCCCGCTTATTTCGCCCAGTTCCACGGGAAAAGCAGATACCACATCCAGATGATGGCGATGTTGACGATCGTCGGGAACTGTATTTCGCGAATCGATATTGCCTGGTCAATTTATTTACGAAAATTGGCGGCTCCCAACACGGAACGCGATTTACCGTGCCACCCACTAGCAATTTTTTATCGGCTTGATTTATGACTCTCATCTCACCTCCGAGGAGCAAATATGCTGCCAATTTCCACATCCTGGCAACCGCTGAGAGACTTCGCTTTTCAAAACCTCGTGATGAACGGTCGCTCTGCGTTAGATCATAATTTTTGCGCCGTTCGTTCGATTCAGCTTCTAATCCAACGCGGGTGTAGATATCCAGCAAACTGTCAGGCAGTTAATCACTTTTGATGACTGGTATTTTTCAAAAAAACGTTTAGCACTAAACGGTTCTCCGAATCAAATTGCACTCTGTTCGTAAGGCTATTTTGCCAATCACACGCGACGACGAATCCCGGCTGCCAAAGCAAGTGCGTCTTAATCGCAGCGAAATCGGAACTAGACTGACTAGCAGCGGAGGAAAAACTGCGAGAATTGGATTTAGTAAGCAGTTTTGCTGGCATGCGGGCAGCTTGCAAGAATATCGAATACTAATATATGTATTACAGAGAGCGAGGCGGTGGCGCAGCTCGGTGCTCTTCCGTTCATATTCTTTGTTGATGTTTACTACTCTATCTGAACTTTGCGAGTTTTTCCTCCACGGGAAGGGTGCTGGGGGTAACTAGATATCTCCTCTAATGTGTCAGTGCAGTGGGTGGAACTGGTTGATGATCGATGATTTATGGTGTTGGTGGAGACGGATGGCGTTTTTTGGTGGATTTTTGAAGAAGGAATACATTGTATTTGCGTGGCGTTGGATTGGTGGTAATTGGAGCGAAATGAATTAGCGCTTGGTGGCTTGTTTTTCCTTCCATCAAGGTCAGCCATTTTTGAGGTCATCAAATTCATCCTCCAATGTGACCTTTGGGGAGAGGTATAATTAGTTGTCAACATACAGCGAAGAGAGTTTTCTATTAGAATGTTTAATACATCCTGAAATCAATGATCGTGAAACAGTTATACTAAACCGTGTATGTATTTGTAGCAAATTTATTTCATAAATGAACTTGGAAGAAAGTTCTTCCTTGGCTCAGTCGGCGAAGGCGCAGCATCAAAACAATACCTTACTGAAGGTGGCTGGGTTCCTTCTCACGTCTGCTCTAGAGTAAACTTCCTGGGCATACGGTATGATTGTACTTGCCATATAAAGGGTGTTCCGATCAAAATTTGGTCAAACTGTAATGTGTGTGAGTCGATCATAGTTTCTTTTAACAAGTCAAATTCTTTTTCTTTTTCAAGTTCAACTAATACTGAATACAGGAGAAATATTCAGCTGAGCTTCCTTTTTACCAAATGTGAATTGCCGGGTCTTTCGTTTAACACCTGCCATAAGATTTTGTACAGTCTCCTTGTCCATTTTCTTCGCCACAGAACAACAGTTTGCCTTGACCTGTTTCTCGTTCTCAACAGTTTTTTGAGTCTTCTTAAGGTTCCGCTTGACGATGGCCCAATATTATTCGATTGGGCTCTGGCGTGTTGGAAGGGTTCTTGCCCTTGGGTACCACTTGAACGTTGTTGGTAGTACACCGCTCCATGGCCATTTTCCTTAATGGCAAGATGCCCAATCCGACCAAAATAGAACGGAACAATTGTGTCGCTTCAGGAAAGGCAGTAGACGTTTTTGTAGGCACTCGCTCAGATAAATTTCCTGGTTGACGGTTCCGGTCGCAATGTAAACGTTGCTCTTCAAGCCACAGGTACAGATGGCCTGCCACACCATATATTTCTTCACGAGCTTTGACAGTTTAATGTGCTTGAAAATATCTGCCACCGTTCTCCGTCCGGTTGCCGTATGAAATTCCTGTCCAGGAAGCTGTTTAAAGTCTGCCTTGACGTAAGCTTCATCGTCCTGTACCACGCAATCAAACTTCGTCAGCATCGTCGTGTACAACTTTCGCGATCGTGCTTTGGCCGACGTGTTTTGTTAATCATCGCGATTTGGAGTCACCACTTTCTTGTAAGTCAACAGTCCTGCTCGTTGTTTAGCACTATCCACGGTTGAAGGTGCCACTCCCAGCGTCTTTGCGACATCTCGGACGGAGTGGTTGGGGTTCCCCAGGAACAGCGGGCAACTCTTTTTGTCGTTGCTGTGGCCTCCGGCTTTTGATTGATCCCCGATCCAGCTTACCTGGCTGTCGACAAACGTACACCAATTACTTTTAATACGTTGGTAACAGTTGATTTAGCCACATTCAACCATTTTGCCAACTTGGCGTGAGCGTAGTTTGGATTTTCGCCATGCACGTGCAAAATTTTGATGCGTTGCTTGTCTTCCTTCGACGACATTTGGATAACTGAAGTGCTAATCTCAACATCAAAACAAAGGCATGATGCAACACGCACACATCTTCAAAATAAGGGGTGTGCAATTTTTCTCAATGCACGATGAAAGAAAATCCGTCAAGTTTACGTCAAACAACGCTGAACCGAACGGTATTCCATCTGTGTTTCTAAAACATTGCATTGCTTGGCTGGCTGCACCGTTATGTCACATCTATCGGCCATCATTGACGACCGGTAAGTTTTCAACACTACAGAAGGAAGCGTATATGTTTCTCGAGCACAAAAAGAGAGTTAGAAGAAATGCTGATAACTTTCGCGGAATTTCGAGCTTGTGCCGAGCCTCTAAGCTGTTTGATCTGACCGTTTTGGAACTCGTATTTTTCCACGCGAAGGAATATATCAGCGAAGATCAACATGGATTCATGCCGAAGCGTTCAACGACCACAAACCTTCTATCAATCACTTCCTTCATCATGGATGGGATTTCATCTGGTTCACAAACGGACATTGTCTACATGGACCTATCGGCTGCATCCGACAGAATCAACCATGACATTGGTGTGGAAAAACTGGAAAGACTTGGCTTTGGTGCCTCCTTGCTTCACTGGTTAAAATTGTATCTTTGTGGCAGAACTCTCAAGGTTAACATTGGCGATGAGCTGTCCTCTTCGTTCCCCGCTTCTGCCCGGCATTCCCAAAGGCTGTCATCTTGGTCCGATGATTTTTCTCTTGCATTTCATCGATGTCAACCTGTTGCTGAAATCTCATCGGCTAAGCTATATTGACGACCTTAAAATCTACACTCGCGTGGATTCGCTACGAGACGCCTTACAGTTGCAAGAAGATTTAGAGACAGTAAAAATGTGGTGCAAGATGAACTGTATGGTCTTGAATCCGGGAAAGTGTAGCGTTGTCACTTTTTCTAGGAAGAAGTCTCATATTATCTTCGGTTATTCCTTGGTGCGCCCCTAATAATGTACCTCACGAGCACACCCTCAAATGTTCTGTCAAAATCAAAACAAAAACAAAAACCGTAGTACCGAAAAGCGGAAGAAACTATTGCAAGTTGCAGGCTTCAAGGTGTGCATCGGACCAATGGGTTCTACAAGAGTGAACGAATTTCGAATCACTTGTTGCACATTGATTGTTGTCAAAACTCCGTTCTCCCAAACCGGAGGATCATACGCAACAGGGGACTCCAGAATTCGACTCTCTGATTTTTTTTTACAAGAGCATGGTTGTCTTGATCAAATTTGTGGATTAACAATGCATAGATCGATATTTTCAAATATTTGAACTTATAGGGGAAAAGGGGTGAATTTGGTCACTTATCGATCTCTGACAGTAAAACCAGGGGTTAGAAGTCCTGAAGAAAATGAATATATTTTTTGGCCCAGGAAGTACTATCACACCGGTTCCAAGCTCGGTTCCAAGCTTAATGATTTGCCCCTAATAACGTAACTCTCACCAACACACCCTCAAATATTCTGTCAAAATAACAGAGCAAATCAAAACAAAGGTCCTGAAAAGCTCAAAAGTGTACACTAAGGTTTTTTACACGTTTTTTTTACACGGTTTGTTTTTGGCGATAACTACAGAACGGAACCACTAATCGACCTAATTCGAATCACATTTTACGTTTTGGGCAAAAAGTAATCATATGGCAGTTTTTCAAAAAAGTCACAATTTTTGGTGTAAATTGACAATTTTTGGTGTATTTTGACCATTGTATGGAATAGTAAGGGCATCTTCAGTGGTGGTCTATTTTTAGATCAAATTTATATCTGATTTGCACCCCAACGTCGACCGTGATTCCGTTCCGATCATCAGAAGCTGTTTCAGAACTACTTTAGCGACACGCAAACCTACAACGAGAAGCACTTTCTGCATTTCCGCATGCCAAGGGAGGTATTTCTGGACATAATGCGACAACAAGAGTCAACTAGAGGCTTCTCCAAAATGTATCTGTTTGAGCTATTTGCAAGTGCTTATCATGACCAATCTATCAATAAACAGATTGTTTACTTTGAAGACTTCATTGCTGTTGGTATTCGAGCAATCAAATACTATTCGGAGTCTCGGAACCTCCACATTTCGATCTAGTCGGCGTTTTCCGGAAAATGCAGGAAGCATTCATTATTTAGGAATGAAATGAAAAAGCAATTCACTAGCTTCGGGAGCAACTAGACGTAATTATTAGCATCCGAAGCGAGCATATACTTTAGAATATAATCAATAAAATTTAGTTATTGTTTAGTAAAATCTTAAATTTTACTCAATAATTGGAATTAGCAAGTAGTGTGTAGTATTTTGGAACGGTGTTTTTCTTGTTCCAACTTACTGCAAGAATAGATCAAAACATATACCAGTTTTAAAATTATGCAAAATAGATCCAGTATTAAACAAAATTTTTAAAACCGGTGCAGCGATGTTTTTGCGTTTTGGTCTAAAAAAATAAATCCAATCCACAATTTGGATCGCCATTGAAGATGTCCTAACACATGCAAAAAAAATCGAGGCAATTTAAAATAATTATACATGTGAATTTTTCAACTCTATTTAGTCTTTTTTTTACACGGTACCATACAAAAAGTGGAACGTATCCCCCGTGAAAAAAAAACTTTTGTGTATAGCAAGGTGTAGACTGCAAGGTGAAGATCGGAACTAGGAATTCTACAACAGTGAACCAATTTCAAATCGCTAGATTCACATTTATTGTTGGTAAAACAGCTGGCATTTGACTTTCTGGACTTTTTTTTTTACATAATATAAGGGTGTGTTTGAATGTTTTTGTTAAAGAATTGTTAACGAAATAACTCACTGAGCATCAGTCCCAAGCTCAATGAATCACCCCTTAAAACCTAACACAAATCTAAAAATCAAACATGCTGTCAAAATAACAAGAGTCAAAATAGACGAAATATTCTAGAACTGAAAACTGCAAGAGTGTACTAATCTTAGTGATGTTTAACGGACGCCGTGTCCATCGTCGTTAAAAGGATGTTTCCTTTCCCAAAGATAACCAAAAAAATACATTGAGGTTCGCGGTAGAAAAGATCTTTTTGACAGCAGTTTATTATGTTTTCATCTAAAATGCACTACCACATTTCCAGAAGGCACACCCAGACGTAATCAGCTTAATTATGTACTTGTGAACCCCTTGGAAGGAAGCAAGCCAATTTTAAAACGCTAGTTTCCTAATGATTGTAGGCTTTATTAAGTACTAAGGTTTGCATCATTTATTATGAGTACACCTTTGAGGTTCTGTATGAAATAGACTTTGACTTATTTTGACAGCTGCTTAGTGTCAACGTGTTGCTTGCCTTGTAAATAAACGAAAACCTTTCATTTAAAGTTAAAGTTTTACTTCAAGCGGAACAATGCGAGGTCTTTCAGAAAAAAGAGAAAATCGATTTTGACCAAGTACTGCACTGAAAAAGGGTTGTCGCTAGGAAAATTAACAAAAGAAGAAAGTGTTATTGTCTTTGCAGTCCAAAATGCGATCAACCGGTTTGTTATGCATAACACATTGAAGGACTTACAGGCGCGCTTAACCCAAATTTGCACAAACAAATTTGCAAAGTTTTTGAAAGAAAATAGGAGGTATCCATTAGAGATTTGAACGACGATTTGAAGGGTTCAACGCGCATAGGAGCGAAATTCTCTGAAGACGTACGACGACGTTTTGAGCAAAAATGTCATGTGAATTATCATGGATGAGGAGACGTACGTCAAATTGGACTACAGGGCACTTCCGGGGACACAGTTTTACACCGTAAAGCGTGGAACGGATGTCCCAAATTTGAAGAAATCGTATTTTTTGCGAAGAATTTGGAAAAAAGGTGTTTGTTTGGCAACCAATTTGCTAGTGCGGTATGAAATCGACACCTTTTTCACTACCGCAAATATGAACGCCGAAATGTACTAAAAGGAATGCCTTCAGAAACAAATTCTGCCACTAATCCCAAAACACGAAGGTTCGACACTGTTTGGGTCTGATTCTGTCTATATGCGCGTGCCACCTTGAAACTGGTATGAAGAGAACAACGTTCAATTTGTGGAAAAGGCGACGTATCCTCCAAATTGTCCGCAAATAAGGCTCGTCGAGAAATTTTGAGCTTTGATGAAAAGAAACTGCTGAAAAAGGCTATACGAACAGATGACATCATCAAATTTCATAAAGACTGGGTAAACGTAAGCAAAGCCATCGACGGAACGGTTGGGCAAAACCTCATGAGGAACATCAAGAAGAAGGTGCGAGAGCTGCCAAGATCTACGAGAAATTCAATGAATACTGATGTAATTGGCTTTTTTGATGGTCAATAAACAATGTAAATCAATTTGATTCGCAAAATAAATAAAACATATTTAAATACAGCAATTTTTAGGTGTACTCATAATTAACGATACAGTCCTTACTTATTGGCTCTACTCTACTGCCAGAGCTGTTCCATACATTTTGCCTGGTTTTGTTGTTAGAACAAAGCCCGTATATGAGGGATGGGTCAACGAGTTTGTGACCTAATTTTTCATTTAAGAAAAAGGCTTTATACTTATGATGTAAGAAGTAGCGTGTCTATGCTCGGCCTTGTTAAAAGACAATTCAAATCAAGTATGTATCCAAGATGTATACATCTAAAATTTCGAGGAAGAACACCGGTTGCCTCCACATGTTGGCAGGAAATGAATATGAATATGATCGAGCAACGGATTGAGAAATATCGTAAACAAACGTGCCGCTGCCCTCGATTGATTCCGATTAATTTGAAGTTATTGCATAAGGTTCCCTCCAACGGTGTTTTTAAAATATCATGTTGGTGGTGTCGACGTCACATTCGCACATGTTGTGTTTGTTTCATTTTGATTACTCATAAACAACCATGGGCGACTTTGATATCTCCTTTGGCGAACTCGGCAAAAGTACAGAAATTATTTCGGCACAGGAGGCGGGCGCCCCGTTATGACGTCACGTAGCGCATGCCGATGAGTGGAAATGTATATTCCCAAGCCAGACATAGGCAGTTTTTGAAAGTCACAAAGCGGAAGTGTGCTTGTTTTCCTTCCCTACTCTTCGTTGAAAGAGAAAACGGCACAGTCCTAGATTCAGTTGTGGAGGGGTGCGTGTATTTGGGATGAAAGTGAGTGCAGCATTTAAATTTAGAACCGGCCTGCACGTTGTCGGTGTGTCCCTTGTTCCCCAATCGTGCAGGATGCATTCCGAAATCGGTTTTGGCATCAACTGATGTTGCTATTACAGCTGTGCTCGAGACGGACGCTAATTCGAACTTTTTTTCAAACCTGTGACGGTCACGCTGACTGACCAATTATTCACATTTTTTAACTGGTGAATGTATCGAAGGCGAACGGTTGTGATGTATATTTTGGATGTTGACATTGTTCGTAGACAATTGTATTTCTGCCGATTCCTAAATGTGACCCCAGATTTTTATTTCCGACTATTTAATGATGGAACATCGAATAGCCCCTCGCCAAGCCACCGCTTCGAGATCAAATAGAATCAGTTCGGTACATCAAAAAGCCAACATAGACGCAAAAGAGGATGAAATATTTATTGTGTGGTCTACAGGCTATTCGTAGTACAATTTAGTCTTTATTCTGATTAAGGTTCTGATTAATCGTTGCAAATTTATGAACAGCAGTGATGACCTAATTCACTGTGACATAATGCCGCAACTTTTCGAATAATTAAATCTGAATCGTTCCTCTGATGCCACTTTCAACTCTCCGATTACTATAAACTAATTTTCTTAACGATAGCTTTATCAATCAAGACAAACTTGCCTCCGCCCTACCAGTTATCATATTTTAAAATCAGCCCTTAATTAATCCTCTAACTTACATTCAGAAAACGGAACACAGGGGGAATCATGCATGGAATAAACGCACCATCCTGCGCCGCGCCGCTTCCTCACATTCCACTCGAGACAATGGGAAATAGCTGACATTCCTAGCTCTCAATCTCGTACACAAAAAACCCATTCTAGGCTTCCCCCTCACATGCATTCACCGATAGAAGTAGCGCCCCAGACAACGACCTGCTGAAAGCAAAGAATCCCAAAAAAAAAGGTGACTGCCTGCAATCGTCCCATCCCATAGAGAAAGAGTTTTTTTATTATAGGCCCTGCAGACACGTATAGATGCACACCGCAGAACTCGACTTCCAGGAAAGTGATGCAGGGGGTGTGAAGTGACAGACCGGTAAACAATCCGGTCCTCTTTTCACTCTCATCCTGTATCTCATGTTTCGTTTATGACTTTTTGTCGTCGGGAATCCCTTTGAATGATGGTGTGTTAGAGAAGCATAAGCCTCAACATTAGCATCCAGGCGGAATGGGAAGTGTACCTGTTTTATGCTCAGCCAGCAATAGAGAAGATTCTATTGAAAAATAGTCAAAACACGTGAAAGCCAGTTAGATCAGATATCCATAGACGAAAATGGAAAAAAGAGGAATGACGGGTCACGAAGTTGCTGGTGTTAAAACATATCCGTCAATGGAAGAAATGGACAAACAACGAGCATCAAATTTAGTTGATGCATTTTTGTTTCTGGTTGCCTGGATGGGTTGCTATGGATGAGAGGAAAAAACTGGTTTCTAAGTCCTTAGTTTGATGCTCGTAACGATTGTTTCATTGTGTTGGAGATTTTAAACTTTCAAACTGAGATGTTGTTCAGCGAGAGAATATGCTGGGAGAAAGCCTCTCGCTGAAAGAGACGGTGAGTGGACTCTTGCAGCATAAATTCGATGATGCGGCTCACGTAATTGCTCGAGCAATATCGTGACTTAACGAATGGCGAAAATTATTATGATTCCATTTTGAAATTTTTGTTCGTGGCAAATTCATAAAATTTGTAGTCTTTCTCAACCATGACATTATGTTTACTTTTTCAAGGTCATGATAATTACATTTCGATTGTTTTTTTCGTATGGGGTAGTGTCCCATAACTCAGTCTTATATGCTAAGGTCGATTGCGTTTTGCTGTAACTCGTTAAATAACTGAGCTACAAACGACATTCAACTGCCTACACGATGGTTTAGTAATTCCTTATAAGACTTTTTTCGCTGTGCACCACCAAAATATTGAGAATGTTCCTTTTTCAGGGCAAATAGATTCGAGGATGGTTCATCCATGTAGGTGTATAGGCTCCATGTTGGGTCTATTCA
>JASCZW010010264.1:0-37604 GCA_034211315.2 Aedes japonicus
GAACGACTCAATGGAATTACTGATTTCTTTTTCATTTGATTCGTCTTGAATTCCAATATGTTTTTAAAATAAAAATGTAATGAAATTTTTTCTGGGAAAGTAAAAAATCATTTAAATTAAATTTTCACTTTGTATGGAAATATCATAATAGAAAACAACAACACCATCCATCGAGTTGGAAGGAGAAACCGTTGGAAAATTTTATAATGGCGTCTTAATTAACAAAAAAGGACGAGAGAGGAGCGAATCTCTCATTGTTATTTAGGACTTTTGAAAATTATGCGAAAACGATAATACACTGGAGTCGTTTATTATGCGAGTTTTTGTTTACGTGGTGTCTGCAGAATTCACGCAAGGAGATACGGTTCACTTAGATTTTGTCATTAACGCGTTTAAATAATCACTTTTGTTGCTTTTTACGAGGTTTTCGTTACGGGTTTTGTACGTGAATTTAGGAGTTACTCAGTTGTTTTTAAGGATTTTTTTCAGCGCACTCATTCCTGCGTAAAAGCAACCTCACCCAAGTAACATTGCCAAAACCATCCAGCTTTACTAAGTTTTATTAAAGTTTTATGAAAGCCACCAGAAATCAATTCGGTTTTATTATGGCAGCAAGAGATGCCAATAGGTTTCAAATTTTAGTCAGGTTATTATTAGAACCCTACACAGCTTTTTTACAACAATCTTAAAACCTTAACTTCTAAAATTTTATTCCTATCAAAGTTTTTATTTTGACTTTGTAAAATCATAAAGCTACTGTTTTGAAATACCGTTTTAGGACTCATTCATATTATCTTATTATGGTCAGTTGAAAAAGCATTTTAAAACCATTTTGCTTCCAGTAAATGCATTAACGTTTAATTGGCACATTTGAAAAGCTTCCAAGCGATCAGATAGTTTTATAGTAACCATTGCTAAAACTGTGATTTCTTGCAATCGCCATATTGGAATGAATGAAATAATTGAAATGTGAAAAAAACACTAAATTTTAAATGTCATACAATTGAACTGTAGATCTAAGGCCAATTTCGGTATTCTGTTCAGATAACCTTATTGAATTCCATCAATTTTCAGAAGTTTCTTGATTAATTTATCGAATATATTTGTTTAAATTTTGTTTTTGATGTTGTAAACTCGCATAATTTCTGAGGCGTATTAATTTTCAGCTCTCATCATGCCAATATTCACCATACAATTAAATGCGCATATGATTTGGAGCATGATATGCTTAAACAAAAAACTCAATTTGTTTTATATATTTTGCTTTCAAACATAATTTTCCGCAACACTTGAGCTTTTTCTTAGCCATTATTTACTGTTGAATGAATCCGAAGAGCAGAGAATCGAGCAAAGCAGAACAACAAAAAACCAACCACGATATCGCCGTGAATTTTGACAGCTGTGGCCATTCGGCATTATCTTTCATAATAACATCTTTCACTAGAACATTTTTCAAAATCTTTATGGTCTTGGAAAGTGTTTTATTAATTTGTTATCACAACCGTCTAAAGAGTGGGCCACTTTGTACACATTTCGGCTTTAAAGATGCATAGAGGTGGTATTGGTGGACAAAATAGTTTTGAATGTAGTTTCATCAACAAAGCCGGGAGGAGCGCTATACGGCTGGAATAGAACTGAAATTGTTACTTGGGCAGTGTAAACGTGTAGGTTCACGTATAAATTGAAACGTTTGTATTGGTGATATCTCGCAGCGAGATGTAAATAGGAGTGAAGTTCGATGGAGAATGAGAGTATTAGTTTTTGTATTCTATGTTGATCTGACAGGTATAATAACATTTTTGTTAATATTAGTATCGTTCACTGTTTATATTAATATTGCATCAGGAAAGTGAAAACGAACATATTACTAGAAATTTAGAAGAAACTAATTATGTTGCAATTTCAATTTCAATTAGTATTATTGCGCAATGCCTCCTACTAGACGAGAATTATATTGGTCGCTGCAGCCGCACGACTGTTAGCGCAGCAAAATCTTGAATGAGACGTTCTGCATGCAACCCAAAATGACTTGGATCGACAGACGAATGGCACGGGCTTGACCGATGTTGGATCAAGAAGAGAGAGCAGGTCGAAATACAAGCGATAGAAAGAAAGCGTAATCGGGAAGCATCAGAAAGATCTGGTGACAATCGTACCCAAAATAACATCACTAAACGACTACGACAGCAAACCTCACATTCTGCAAAATCTTCAACGTGCATTTCAATATGATCCTTTGATTAATTTCAGTGCGGATATATCAATCGCCATTGAATCAATGAGTGAAGTTTGTTCTCATTGTTATGCATTGTAGCTCCCAAATGAAACACCAAATGAATTGTGTTGTGCAAGTGGCAAAGTTAAAGTAACGCCACATAAATCCACCACCAGAGCGTTTGCGCTCATTGGTTTCTGGATCAGAAAGTGATTCTAAACATATTCTGCAGAACATCCAGAGTTATAATGGTTGTTTTCAAATGACTTCGTTTGGGGCAACGAACATAATAAAAGAACAGTTCATGCCAACACCTATGGTAATATCTATAATATTCTAGTAAGTGTTCTTGGACAACAAACCTTACCTTACAGCAACACATTTTGATTAAATCATCACACAACAGTAAGAAATTAACTCTAAATAAAATGGAATTAATACTTATTGCAAACAAACTTTTTCATTAATAACTCCTTCTCCAATTTTCCATTAAGTAATTCAATTATGGGCAGGACAACGTCTGCCGGGCCAGCTAGTATATATATATATATATATATATATATATATATATATATATATATATATATATATATATATATATATATATATATATAAATATGATATATATATATATATATAATATATATATATATATATATATATATATATATATATATATATATATATATATATATATATATATATATATATATATATATATATATATATATATATATATATACTACACGGTGTTCAATAAAGTTCGGATACACTTTCAAAATTTGTTAAAAAAATGAAAACATGTTTTTTATTTTTTGGATTTATGTTATTGAAAGCTATGTTTACAAGGAACGTTTACAACATTTCTCTTGGAATGACCCCCCTTTGTACTCCTTAACGAGCTTCAAACGTTTCTCGAACGCGTCGCAGACGCACGCACGGACTGCATGGGCATTTCGTCCCAGATTTTGAGAATTACCGTCTTGAAATGATCCAAAGTGCTGACCTTGTATTCGTTCAGCTTCGCCATCATATAGGACCAAACAAAAAAGTCGAGAGGATTCAAGTCCGGGGAGCTGGGAGGCCACAAAGTTTTGTCCAGAAAGTCGGTTAAATTGTCCCGACACCAGGCTTGAACCACATTTGCCGTATGGGCTGGTGCACCGTCCTGCTGGAACACGTAGTGCTCATCGCCGTAGAGGCTTCGGAGACTGGGGGCAACAACCTTTTCCAAAACCTCAGTTTTGTAGTACGCCGCGTTGATTTTGACGTTTTTTTCAATAAACACCAAGGGTAGCTTACCACGTTTGCATACTGCCCCCCAAACCATCACCGACGTGGCACTTTGGAACCGAGGGATGTTTATATTGGATTCAGGAATGCTGTCCCTCGATGGCGCCCACACCCGGTCATTTTGCACATTGTGCGGCTGCTGCAGCACGAACAGTTTCTCGTCCGAAAAACAAACTCCTGACCAGCGTGCCGAGAGAGGATCCTCTTAGCTCGATCCAACCGCTTTTTGCTGGTAGCCTCCGAAACGCCATGGACCTTACGTTTTTTGTAAGGCCTGAAACCAAGGTCCTTGGTGAGTATGGTGTGAGCGGTTCCAATGGAAACGTTGAGATCTGCAGCCGTTTTCCGGATTGAGCGGTTCTTTTGCGCCGAATTCGCTCCCTCACGATCTTGATGACCCGTGGCGTCCTCGCTGAACGCGGCCGACCGGATCTCGCACGGTCATTGGTCGAGGACGTCTCCGGTATCGCCTGATGGTCGTGTAGACAAAGTTCCGCTTGACCCCATGCGATTTCAGCAGCCGGAATATATCGCCGGGTCGCTCACCGTTCAAAAAACGCTTAATTACGAAGTCCCGATACTCTTTCATCGCGCGTAACAAACGAACAACAACTAACAGAATGTCAACACCGCGCACATTCGGTAGCGTATGAATGAAGCTAAAGCTGACACCAATACCAATGCAGAATATGTACATGGCGCATACCTACGCAATGATGAAAACTTGTATTCGAACTTATTGAACACCGTATGTATATATATATATATATATATATATATATATATATATATATATATATATATATATATATATATATATATATATATATATATATATATATATATATAAATATATATATATATATATATATAAATATATATATATATATATATATATATATATATATATATATATATATATATATATATATAATATATATATATATATTTATATATATATATTTATATATATATATATATATATATATATATATATATATATATATATATATATATATATATATGTATATTTGAAAAAAAAACTTTCTCAGACCGTTCCAAAATCACAGAAAATCGTTCATAAGATATATTTTAATATATTTACTTATATTAAATTAACTTGAAATGACTTAGTTAAGTATTCTTCAAATTGATTGTAATGTGCACGTATTTTTACCAATGCAAGGATAAGTGCACCGAAGACAACAAAACGATTTGACGTAAACGTGCACTTCTATTACACTTCAAAATGCGCAAAAAGCACGTCTAGAGTCCAATCACAACTGCAACCAGCAATACATGTTATTTTTCATTCTGAGTCAAAAGTGAGCAAAATATACTTTTTTAGTTTTCTCCATAATAAAATGAATTTACTACTCGACCCAATTCGTCACTCTATTCAATCCAGTGTCCATGAATATAATTCATTGGAACAGCGATCATATGACAGTCCCATAATTATCTTTGTTCCCAACAGGTAAGAAACTGTTAAATTCATGAATATAGCATTCGGAGAACGATACTGCATGCAAAAAAATACGCAGTTATACCAATTTAAAATAGGAATCAATTCAACTAAAATTTTGGTTTAAATATGGAACAATAAAACTAATTCAACAAAAACTTTGAGTTGAAATAAAACTTCATGTTTTGTAGAATTGAACATCGTGCTTTATTGCTCAAAACAAAATGTTTTGTTAAACCAACTAAACGCATTTGTTGAAATAATAAACAATGATGAAGTAATTCAAGAAATCCTTTGAGTTGAAATAAAACTTCTTGTTCTATAGAATTAAACATCGTGTTTTATTGTGCAAAACAAAATGTTTTGTTGAATCAACTAAACGCATTTGTTGAAATAATAAACATCGAAGAACTAATACAAAAAAACATTCGATTGAAATAAAACTTCATGCTTTATAAAAATGAGAATCGTGTTTTATTGTTTTTAAATAATTACCGCACCATATTCCGCTGGCCGAACGGCGTGTTGGAAAGCATGAATCGAACTTTGCAGGAGTTAGCATCGTGCATGTGGATGGATGCAGGACTCGGGAAGAACTATTGCGGAGAAGCAGTCAAAATGGCAGCTTATTTTCTAAATCGTCTTCCAAGTTGTGCTGTTTTTTCAGTTATCTGCAAAGAGAATAACTCGTTGATAATCTGTTATACAAATTAACATGTTTAAACATACACTAGAAAAACCAAGGCAGAGGCAGCAATACGGCTGCTATGAAATGTGCGCTAATACAAATATTTTATTAAAACAATTAATTAACCATTTAAGTTTAAAACGACGTTTAAAATAAGTTTGATTGTTATAAATCAACTATTATTCGTTCGATTGTTATATTCAACTATTATTTAAACGAATAGCATACAGCGGTGATAACTTTAAATAATATGATTGAGTTGATTTGAATTGAATTTTGAATTGATTTGGAACTTTTTCATGAATCAAAACAAATAGAAACCTTGTACTGAAGCGCAACAAATCACTTTGTTGATTCAAAACAAAATGATTTCTTAGCGTGAAAAAATAATTTGGTTTAAACAATAAATTAAACTTTGAGTTAAACGATAAATGTGGTTGTTATAAGGCAAATATAATTAAAGTTTATGTCACACAGCAGTGATTACTTTTTAAAAAATCTTGGTTTGATTTGAAAGGAATTATGAATTGATTTGGAACTTTTTTATAAATTGAAACAAACAGAATGCTTGCATTGAGTACCAACAAAATATTTTGTTGATTCAAAGCAGAGTGATTTCTTAGGGTTCATACGTGGTAATCTTCTTTACGTGGGCTACATTTCTTTCGATTATCCTTCCTGATACAGGATCAGCCATTTTCAGCCGACACATATGTACGCTCTAGCACTTCGTTTTCCGCTCGTCCGAATGTCGGGGTTAGTTTGCCTGCTGAAATGAGATCTTGCAATAAAACTTTATCCCCTACCCGAATATTCGATGGTCTAGCGTGGCGCCTGGAATCCTCTCTTTCCTTTCCCTTGTGCTTGAGAATTGCATCTCTGTCATGAAGTCCTGAATTCGCTGGTGACACTGTGTCAAGGTCTTTTATGGATGGCATTTTTTACCGGATTATTCTGTTTTGTAGCAACAATGAAGGAGGTTTGCCCGGTACTGAGTGAGGAGTTGTGTTGTACATCATCATGTACTGCAGAAGATCCTCTTTCCAATCCCGGTTAAGTGATTAACTGATCTTCACGCGTTTCAGGAGTGAGCTATTTTGTCGTTCTACCTCCCCCTTAGCTTGAGGCCGATAAGGAGCAGTATGGTTTAGGGTGATGTTTCTTATGAAGCAGTAATCCTCGAAGTTTCTACTGATGAACTGTCGTCCGTTATCCAGTGTTATCGTCTTAGGGTATCCTTGCCGGACAACGAAGGGTTCCAAGTATTTTATAGTTTCTTCTGACGTAATTTTTTTCATTATGCATACTTCCTTATACCGACTGAAATAATCCACAACCACTAGTAAATGCTCACTAGACGGAAGTGGGCCCAAGAAGTCCATCGCTACATCCACCCAGGGTTCACTAGGCATCGATCGGCGCCGAATCGGTTCTGGTGGAGAAGGCTTTCCAACTATTCGACAACCCTCACAGCTCTTGACGAATTTCCTTGCTTCATCGTCCATTCCTGGCCACCACACTCTGTCGCGCAATCGGGACATCATTACTGTCTCTCCTGGGTGTCCTTTATGGGCAAGTTGCAGCATTCGTGAACGCAGTTGTTTGGGTATGATTAATCGATACCCACGGATCACGCATCCTTCCAGCAAAGCGAAATCTTTCTGGAATGGGATGTATACTTTTGCACCAGTTTTTATTGTTTCGTTATTCCAATCTGACGTTTATAAGGCATCCTTTACCAAAAGCAACTCGGAATCTGTTTCTAATGCATCTTTTATTTCAGAGACATCGATTGCAACAGACTCCGTAACGGCACTGATGTAAAAGCGATCGTCACAGTAATCGGTGTCCTTGTCATCGTCTGGATCAGAGAGGCGCGACAAGGAGTCGGCAATGTTATCTTTTCCTGGCTTGTAAATTATTCGAAATTTGAACGGCTGGAGTCTCAAAACCCACCTTTCAATCCGTCCAGGTGGTTGAGAAGTCGGTTTAAAAATCGCTGTGAGAGAACGGTGATCCGTTTCAGGTTCAAACTCCCTTCCGAGAAGATACAACCGGAATTTCTCGACGCTCCAAATGATTGCTAAGGCCTCCTTTTCAGTTTGGTAGTAACGCCTCTCCGTCGCTGACAAGCTTTTGTTGGCATGCGATATGATGATCGGTTTATCGTCATTTTCATCCTCAAATTGTACCAAAACCGCTCCCAACCCAACAGGTGATGCGTTTGCAATGACTCTTGTCCGCCGAATGTTATAAAAATATACCCAATACAGGGGTAGAGCATACAGCCCTTTTTCAGTTGTTTAAACGCAATTTCGTGTTGTGACATCCAAACAAACGAACTGCCGCCAGAGATCAGTTGCCTAAGCTCGTACGTTTTGGTTGCAAGGTTGGGTATGAACCTACCAACGTATCCAATTAGGCCTAAAAAACTTCGAACCTCTTCTGAGGACCTCGGGGCCCTGAATGTAGAAACTGCTGTTATTTTGTCATTAGTTGGCATGAGTCCATTTCGGGAGATATGATGGCCCAAGAATTTATATTTCTTTACATTAAGAATTACATTGTGGGCCTCCTCTACGCTCACTTTCTGAAGTACCAAATTGACATTTATTAGCCACCGCCTTAGCTCTTAGCAGGAATTTATCCAGGGTTTCCCCGCCGGAAGGTTTCAGAGTCCAAAATGCATATCGCTCGAATGTGTCATGTCGCTTTGGTGCAAAGTACTCATCCAATCTGCGAATAATACCGGTGAATTCATCGTCTTCCTCCGGAACGTTTGCGTCGTGTACAGGCAAACTTTCATAAACTCTCTGGAGCTGCTGTTCTCCCACGGCAAGAAGAATATTGTTGAGCTTCTTCTTCTTTTTGCTTAAAGCTGCAGCAACATATTCGAACTGTTTTTTATAATCGAACCACGCTTGTCGATGTTTTGAAACCGGCACATTTTCGCACTCCAAAGGAGGTATCTTCAGCAACTGGTCTTCCATTCCTATTATTCATAAAGATGTCAATTAGCTTTAAATTATAATTTCCCTCATCAATACTTGCACAAATTTGGACTTCCAAATCGCTTTGTGTTTTCAGAGGGTTTTTTTCTGCATGCAACACGCGGTGTTGTGTTTCTATGGCAACCATGAGTCGCACTGACTTGTAGCACATAGCACGTGGTAATATATTACTCTGGCTAAATCACTTGCACTTGTTACTATAGCACCGTTATGTATTTAGCTAGCCACCATTGCCGTGTGGAAAAATATTCCCGTTTTAATTTTCATTTGCCTCTTATGCATCCCCCTCCTTTGAGGCGAGATATTCTTTTGCCTTTTGCTGGCCAGGGGCCGTATTTTGGATCTCGAAACGAACGACTTTTTGTACGAACGCTTGTGAGAAAAAGTTCTTCGTTTCGAGTTCCAAAATGTGGCCCCAGGTTTTCACCCGTCGCTCAGGCATCCCCCTCCTGTGAGGCGAGATTTTCCCTTTTGCTGGTCGGATTTGTGTTCCCCGCTGAGGCATCCCCCTCCTTTGAGGCGAGATATTCTTTTGCCTTTTGCTGGTCGTATTTTCACCCGCCACTCAGGCATCCCCCTTCTTTGAGGCGAGATATTCCGTTTTCTCTTCAAGAAGTGATTGTTCCAAATTTGGTCAGCAGCTCTGTTTAAACATACCTCAGAAATGCTCCTGTCCACACGTGGGTTCTGGTCGCCAGTATGTGGTGCACGTTGTATTTGTTGAAAACTGTAATGCTCGCTTAGGTTTGTAATCAATTTATTTAGTCTATTATTACAGGAGTGGGTATCAACAGTACAGCTGTACTCGAAGAGACGTAGATATTAACTGCATAGGCGTAGCCAGAGGGGGCAGAGGGGGGCCGTTGCCCCCCCCCCCCTAACCTCTGAATCAATTTTTATAATATTAGTGTTTGCTTCATTTTTTATTATTTAGTGTTAATGTTTGATAGATTGCCCGTTTACCTCAATAAAAAAGCGCAAAGTTGCCTTGATTTTGTGACAAGATGTAGTTAAAAAGTGCAAAAAGATACCATGATAATTTTTTTTAAATAGTAAAGACTTATTTTTTTCTAACATATGATATTCTACGTGCGAGACGAAACGACTCATATCCCAGTTTCAAAGACAAGACAGCAGTTGTTTTATCCTATTCGAAGATAATATCCGTTGCTATGAGCATGGGTAAGATAATAAACATGATTGACCACCGGAGGCTGCTACTCCGTTGTTGCCAGATGAGCTGTCATTACACAGAGAACCACCAAATGGTGCATACATTATCAATGTGAAAAAAACTGGTGATCTCAAACTAATGCAATAACCAGCGCCTGCCTCGCCCGAATGCAGGTCAAATAAGGGAAGGAAATTTCATAAGAAGGGAAACACCAATGCGATCCTAATACGTTAAAATTACGGTAATTTTCTAGTTATAACCCACCTCTATTTTTTTTAAATAATGATACAGGTATACCTCGATAGTACGTACATCAACTTCATCACTTTAAATCAAAATTGCATAAAAACTTACACTACAATTACACTACAAAACTAGTACAACCAAAAGAAAGAACAGAAGTTTTTCTTTCTTTTGGTCTTATTAGATTTCAGATGCAACGAGCAGTTTTTATGCAATTGCAATTTGAAGTGAGAAAGTTGATGTACGTACTATCGAGGTATACCTGTACCTATTTCTGGTTTGAACTTATTCATACAAATAGTGCTCGTAGAGCCAATCACAAAATGGGATATTGGGTTACTTGCTCCAGGATATGGTGGCACAGCAAGCATGGCAAATCAATATTATGGATCACAATTAATTGTGATCCCCACCACCGAACTACCTCCCAGCGAACCCCCACATCTCACCAGGAAGCATTTATGGTGTTGATTTTTCTGTGCTCATTCGATCACAAACATCGCTGAATTATAGATAATCGAAACAATACGATACGCGCCATATAACAAAATAGTGGGTAGTAAAGCATCGACACAACCTTCCACGGCCGATGCTAGAAACAAACTTTTTTTTGTAAACTTTCAATTTTTACAACTGTACCAATGTATGTATGATGTATGATATGTACTACCACCCATTGTAGCACGGAAACTAAGTCCGACAGCAGTGAAGAATCTCCTTCCACCAACAAGATTGAACAATTAGTCAAAAAAGCAAGCCATCTAACAGGAGGATGCCTCAATGGGCGGGGAGAAGAGCCCGCCCTCTATTCATAAACTGTTAGCAATGGGGAGTTGGCATTTCCACTCTCCCCATCCAGAGTGCTTCAATCGGGTGCCCTGATGGTCCCTCCTGTCGTAACAGTTCGTAGCCATTTTTTTTAACCACCTTCAAATGTCGACGGAGTTGCTATGCGTGCGATTGTGCCAACAATAGCCAACAGAATGAGTCTCCTATTCGGCCCCACGAGCGTGAACCTTCATCTATGATTGGAGACGAAGTCACTTTCTCGTCCCGGTTCGGTTTTTTCTCTCTTTATGGATCCAATGTACCGATGCGATAGGCAAGTCTCAATAAAGCGAACGTTTTCTCCCATATCCCCGATCGTACGTTCATTGTCTGGCAACAACCACATGAACATTCCAAAAAGTTTCACACTAGCGGGTTTTCCACTCGCACCTTTTCATTCGTATTTGGCTCGGCTCTATTACGATAACCGAGCTGGACTATCTTCAAACTTGCCGTCTCTCACGGCTGCCGAACCTTGGCTGTCTTGCTCTCGCAACTTCAAGTATTTCGAAAAGCTTAACCCATACTATTATTAAACTCGTGCCTCTGTTACGTATACATACGCACCTAGTCCACAGATTTTACCGCTAACGGAAAAGCACCCTGAAAAATGATCTGGTTGATTTCATCTCATTCATTCAATTTCAAACATACATCTTTTACAGTTTATTTTTATTTATTCAACTTTAAACTTATATCTACGACAATGTTCACGTCCTCTACTCTTTCCATTTATTTTGTATGTTAACATATTCCTTTATTGACATATAAATGTACCTTATTTTGAAACTTAGAGTGTTACCCATTACAAAAAGTGAACACGCATTTACTGATAAAGGTGATAAATGAAACTGTCATTAAATCGGACCGGTCTTCTCATATTGGTTCGCTGGCGTAGTAAGACCTTACTGGTAGGCTGACTATCACACATTGAAGTAATTTTTGTCACGTTCTCGGGAATCACAACCATTCCCCTGTTATCAGTTTGTGAATCGCTTTCGTTTTGTCTTGCTTCATTACTCGAAACGTTTAAGCCATTTGCAGGTGGGGCTAGTTTCACATCCTGCACGTTTCTGGCATACTGCACGCCATTACCGCTCATCACAACTACTTTCGCCCCAGTTCGTGCTACTCCAGTGAATCGTTCTAACGGAAACGTTGGATCACTTTTACATTTATTTTGCTAGCTTACCAACACAACATCGCCTACCTTGATACTGGACTCCTTAGCTCCGCGTACCTTATCTGCGTAATGTTTGCTATACAGTTTTGCTTCTGCGTCAACCTCGCGTACATTTTCCCGATCCAACTGTTCCCGATCCCCACAGAGTGGGGAATTGACCACGGAACTTAAATCCAACCAGAAGCTCAAAAGGCGTAACTTTGAGCCTCGCATGGGGAATTAAGGTATTGTGATTATGCACAAATGTTTCCAAACTCCTACGCCAATTAGAGCCATCTATCGTGGAAGCTACTACTGCTTTTATAATAGACTGATTATGACGTTCAACAAGCCCATTCGATTGCGGACATAAAGGAATCGACTTTCGAACTTTACTCCCTTAGTTTCCCAAAATGAACAAAATGTGGAACTGTTTAACGGTGGACCGTTATCACTCTGCAAAATTCGGGGGCATCCCCAAAGCTTGAAGATTTCACAGAGTGCCGCATTAGTGGCTTCTGCTGATTTGCGCTTCATCTCTACGACTGAGAGGTAACTTAATTGTTTATTAAAGTCAACAGGTAAACTATTTGCCCCAATGACCGGCATCTTAAAACTAAAATCACAAAATTCATCACTGAGAGGTAACGAGAGTAAGTGTCTACCACCGTTAAAAAATCTCCAGAACCGTAGCCAGGAATGCACAGAAAATCCATTTGAATTACCTCCCATGGGCCATCACGAAGTTCACGTGATGAAATCGGTAACGAAGGGTTTTTTCTTGACAACATACAACAAGCTTGACAATCTTTTACAAACCTTTCAGTCTCTGAGGCCATGCGAGGCCACCAGAAATACTCGCGCATGATTCTTTTCATGGCAACTTCTCCTGCATGCCCACCATGAGCTGATTCCATAGCTTTCCTTCGCAAGGAGTTAGGAAGAACGAGCTTATCATCCCTACAAACCAATGCACCGAGGTAGTGCAGATTTTTTTTCTGTGCCTTATATTTTCTCAATTCCCGAGGCCAAGCGTCATAATTTAGAGCCTCCCTTACCTGAACCAATTCATTATCTGTTTCTGTCGCTGCTTCAATTTCCTCTAGGGTAATATCCATGTTACCAATATCCAAAGCAAACAACACGTGGTTTTCGCAGCTGTCTTCAAATGGTTCCGCCTCCTGGGATATCCGGAATAGCCTTGATAATGCATCCGCCAAAAGGTTGGAGCCGTAGTGCCCATGCTTCTGCTCGAGGAATCGCTCGCTTACCGATACGATGTTTTCCCCCGAAAATAAATTGGTTTGCTTCGGCATCTGTCCTTATTACAAACTTTCTGCCTGACAAATAATACCTAAAGTGCTCGACACCCCATACCACCGCAAGTGCCTCTCGGTGTGTTTGAGGATATCTCTGTTCCGTTACCGTGAGAGCTTTTGAAGCACACGCAATGATCCTCGGAATTTCCTCGTCATTGAATTGCACTAAGACGGCTCCGAGACCTTCAGCTGACGCATCAAGGAATATCTCAGTCCTATCTTTCGTGTTGAAGTATCCCAGTGTTCTTATATTTTTTTAGAGATTCGTGCTTAAATGTTTGGAACTCTTCTTCTTCATCCTTGGACCAGTAGAAACATTCAGCTTTCGCCAAAGCCCGCAGTTTTTCTGTACGTGTTGCTCTGTGTGGTACAAACTTGTCGAAGAATGTCACCAAACCAAGAAAGCTTTGTACCTCAGCAATAGTTTCAGGTGTTCTAAGCTCTTCGATAGCCCGCATTTTGTCCTCCTCGATCTGCCACCCTTTTGGGGTGATCTTGAAGCCAATGAACTTCACAGATTGACATTTAAAAATGGATTTGGATTCGTTGATATTCACATTGTGTTCTCGGAGACGGGACATTACCTCTTCCGGATTCTCGTCGTGCTCTTCCGGAGTTCTTCGATAGACGAGAATATCGTCCAGATAATTCTTGACACCTCGACAGCCTCCCAGAATTTTTCGTTGTAACACTTCTTGAAATATGTCCGGTGCATTACATAGACCAAAAGGTAACCTTATGCACCGGAACATACCAAACTCGGTGCAGAAGTTTGTTAAATGGCGGCTACCTTCGTCGAGCTCGATGTGAAAATACGCATTTGTCAAGTCTATGGTTGAGAACCACTGTGCTCCCTTTAGTTCAGCCAGATTTTTTTGGCATTGCGAATGGAGTTCTTTGGATATAACTGTTCGGGCCTCTAAGATCGATCACTAGCCTTATGTCTTCTTTTCCTTTAGGTATTGTAAGCATTGATGAACAAAACGAGTTGTCCATGTTGTCCGTTACATATTCAATAATACCTGCGGCGAGCAGCTGTTGTATCCGATTTTCAACAATCGGTTTCACTGCAATCGGAATATTCATAAATACGTTACGACATGGTGGTCTAGACTGATCGTAACATATTTTTACTGGAGGAATATTAAACCTAGGAAAGATTCCATTTTCTACCACCGAAGCAATTTCATTAATATCATTCCATGAGCTAGAATTTCCCAAGTTTACCGGAACCTGTAGTCCTAGCAATAAGACGCTGTAACGTGTTGCCGTCGCTCGCCCTAGTAGTGACCGCTTTTCCTTAACTACGTAGAATTTTTCAAGTAAAGTTGGTCTGTCGTCGGATATGTACATAAAGGCCTCGAAGGTTGACAACACAGGTATTTCACCCATAGTTGCATATGCCTCTAGAGGACGGTCAGTACTATCTTTAATATTATATAGTCCATTTCTATACCTAACGTCACCGCATAATATCGCAAAACGCTGTTCCGTTATGGTATTTACGTGAGCCCCCGAATCAATGAGGAATTCACAGTCCAATCCAGCAAACAATACCTTTATAATCCCATCATTTGCTGTTACGTTTGACGATCTTAGTGTCGCGACATACAGCTGTAAAAAAAACAGGCTCATTATCTTCAAGAATGAAACAAAAACGGATTTTGTTAATAGTATTCTGGAAAAAAACTCAAAGTTATTTGTTCAACTCTTGGTTTATTTATGTTATTAATCAAATTTTATCTCGAATGTCAAACAACATTAAGTTTTCCAATGTAAATCATAAAGTTAACTGAACATAAACTACTTTGTATTGTCAATACCTACATTTTGATCGTTAATTTCTTCTTCTTTCTTTTCTACCATGTCCACATCAATCGAAGCTATCTTGCCAGGTTTGACATCCAGGTTCTCTTCCATTGACTGATTATTTGGCTCTGTCTTCATTGGTGGGCGACAAGCTCGCTGAATGTGTCCTCTGCGACCGCATTTCAAACAAACTTTATCAATGGCGAAACAGGAATCCGCTTTGTGATACACGCTATTACATCTGTAACAACGGTATGGCCCAGCTCCATTGTCGATTCCAAATCTTTTCTGACCCGGTGCTCGATGAGGATCGAATCTGGACTGGCTTGGATATGGATGCCCGAACCTTCCCTGCACACCTGGACGATGAACAAAATCTCGGCGTGATGAACCCGCTTTCGGAAAACCAGCACTAACTGCCGCCACGGTTACTTGATCCGATTTTCCATGTTGCAAATAATAGTATGCCTCATTCATCGATACCGCTTCAATTTCCCGAACCGCATCCACCAGTTCTGTAAATGATCCTTGACGATTGAGCATTTTGAGCGCTGCAACCCGCACGTCCTTGTTCCTTGCATGGGTTGCATTTGCACTCACAATTTCCTCGAATTCCTTGCCCTCCTTGAAGTCGCATAATCGAGCAATGGCACCTGCTCGCATGATAAATGCCAAGTCTTGCTCATCTGGACCCTGAACCATCAATGCAAGCTTTCGACGCTGCAGCATAACATCCGAAGCGGACCCAAAATACAACTTCAGTCTGAATAACGCGTTGGAAAACGGAAATTCTCTTTCATCAGGGCATTCAGGAGTCGATTTTGTATTTTTGAATATATCCAAGATCATTGGTCCGGCTCTCACCTTAAACAAAACGAATTTGGTTGTCTCATCCTTAATCGCAGCCAACTTTAGTGTATCTGTCAGAAGATCGATCCAAGATTCGTAATCGCGGCGTCCAATTGGCTCGCCAGCTACGGATGGTTTGCATTCCGGCACGTTAAGGAAATCGACATTTGATTTACTGAAGTCATGAACCGTGACATTTCAATTTCGGACTCGTTTCGGTGATGCTGCGTGCTGGAAGGTCCAGCATTTCCTGAGAACACTGAACTGTCCACACTTTCACTCAGTGGGGCTGCCAAACTCGCTTGTAGCGCTTCAATTGTTTCGTTCGCCTTCTCCAGCTGCTTACTCAGCGCAACTCTGGCGGACTTTTCTTCTGCCAATTCCTTCATTATCGTGTCCAATTTAGAGTTTTTTTTTCATTTTCCTGTAACAAATCATAAAAGGGCGTAATTATACCTGCTGATTTTGAGTTTTACAAAACATATACTTTTGCATCCAGATTTTTATTTTTGTCAATATTTTACTTATTATTATTATTATTAGAATTTTGGTTCCTGTTTCTCACTTGACTTCTTATTTTGGTTCCTTTTTCTCACAGGACTGGGAGTCCTCTTGTTTTATTAACTTTAAGAAATTGTCATGCTTGTCTTTTTTTATTTTAATACCTAGAATTTAGATGCTCAAGGTTTCATGTGGAGTCCTTTCGCCCCGATCAGGAGTCCTCTCGCTCCATTTTTTTTTTCTTACTTAGAGTCCAAATGCTCTAGGTTTCACGTGGAGTCCTATCGCTCCCCTTTCTCTTTTTCCAAATGCTCAAGGTTCCATTACGTCATAGCATCTCAAGAAGTCCTTTCGCTTCACTTTTATCCAGAGTCCAATCACTCCATTATACTTCTCTTATTCTTTCCGCTCATCCATAAACAGCATGCCTGCTCCACAAACTTGAAGTAAATCGCCACATAAAAACTAGAAATCCCAGCTCACCATCGCAATTACCAAGCATCACTTTATAAATATTAGTTAATTTAATGTCAAATTCAATTTAATTTACTACCGTTTCGTCTCATTTCACTAAATTCATACACGCGGTTCTATATACCAGAAATGAACACTTGCCGCCATTTTATAGTTTAATTCACTTTTACAACAAAACGGTGGAAGATCTTTCTTTATTAATTCTTCCATATTATTTTCCTCTCACCTAATATCACTGGTATTAGATAATGCCGGATCTTACCACTACAGGATTGCTAGAATACTTACCGGACGGGAGCTTCCACTGCGCCATTGTCGTAACGGTTCGTAGCCATTTTTTTTAACCACCTTCAAATGTCGACGGAGTTGCTATGCGTGCGATCGTGCCAACAATAGCCAACAGAATGAGTCTCCTATTCGGCCCCACGAGCGTGAACCTTCATCTATGATTGGAGACGAAGTCACTTCCTCATCCCAGTTCGGTTTTTTCTCTCTTTATGGATCCAATGTACCGATGCGATAGGCAAGTCTCAATAAAGCGAAAGTTTTCTCCCATATCCCCGATCGTACGTTCATTGTCTGCCAACAACCACACGAACATTCCAAAAAGTTTCACACTAGCGGGTTTTCCACTCGCACCTTTTCATTCGTATTTGGCTCGGCTCTATTACGATAACCGAGCTGGACTATAGTCACTAGATTCATAGTCTGGCGGATACAACGACGGGAGCCAATTTGAACTGTCACTTGGCGGAGTCAATTGAGCATATCTCGAGTAATTCATGTTCATGGCCTAAAAGCCATTTGTAAATAATGACTTTAAATATCGATTTCTCTTGAATCTTAAATCACTCTCGTGAAATAAAAGCAGCATTTGGTTGAAGAATGTTAGTTCTACCATATGGAGTAGTAGGATATAGTGGGATTCTCGTGATTCGTGAGAAATCAACGTTTAAAGTCATCGTTCAGAAATGGATTTTAGGCCCTTAACATGAATTACTCGAGATATGCTCGATGGACTATAGTCACTAGATTCATAGTCCGGCGGATACAACGACGGGAGCCAATTTGAACTGTCAGTTGGCGGAGCCAATCGAGCATATCTCGAACAATTTATGTTAAGGGCCTAAAAGCAATTTGTAAACAATAACTTTAATTGTTGATTTCTCACGAATTACGAGAATCCCACCATACCCTGCTACTCCATATGGTAGAACTAACATTCTTCTACCAAATTCTGCTTTCATTTCACGAGAGTGATTTGAGATTCAAGAGAAATCGATATTGAAAGTCATTGTTTACAAATGGCTTTTAGGCGCTTATCATGAATTACTCTAGATATGCTCGATTGGCTCCTCCAAGTGACAGTGCAAATTGGCTCCCGTCATTGTATCCGCCAGACTATGAATCTAGTGACTATAAGCTGGACTATCTTCAAACTTGCCGTCTCTCACGGCTGCCGAACCTTGGCTGTCTTGCTCTCGCAACCTCAAGTATTTCGAAAAGCTCAACCCATACTATTATTGAACTAGTGCCTCTGTTACGTATACATACGCACCTAGTCCACAGATTTTACTGCTTACGGAAAAGCACCCTGAAAAATGATCTGGTTGATTTCATCTCATTCATTCAATTTCAAACATACATCTTTTACAGTTTATTTTTATTTATTCAACTTTAAACTTATATCTACTACACCTCCCATTCCCATGAATTATTTATATAGTATTGTATATATTTATGTAAATGAAAAATACTACAACCATTCATATCTATTATATATGATCTTCATTCGTCGATTGATCCTGGAATGCAAGAAATGTTGTAAATTGTTGCACGTTTTCGTTCGTTTTTCAGCGATAGCAGCTATTTACCAACATCTTGATTTGAAATATCCTGAAAAAGTTTGTTAAGCCTTTCAAAATTTACAGAACTAACATTTATAAATTTTAATTTACTCTTGCCACATTCACAATTTGCTTGTTGATGTTGATTTTATAACAGCAATCCATTTTTATTTTTGCTGACCTAATAGTTATTGTTCATGAGTTAGGAGTTGCTCCTGAAACAGGGAATTGATTGAAAGTAAGTTAAAGACAAATGGACATACAAAAACAATAAGTAATGTTCAAATTATCTGGAGTAAAATCAATAAAACAATATCACCAAATATAATGATATTGTGAGTTATGACACAGTTGACGAAAATTGAGCTGTTAAATCAGAAACTATTCAAATGACACACAGCGCTGCACGAATCAGAGCAGCTCAGATTTGGATAAATGTCCATTCGCAAACCGGAAATGAAAAATACTCTCAGTAATAAGTGCAAAAACTTGCCACAGATTCCTTTGCAGCTTCTTGTATGCAAGGCACTAGATACTTATAAATCATAAGAGCAGAAGAAAGGATCAAAAAAATAGTTGGACAGATATAACATAATAATTAAAAGTATATATAAACTATTAGCTAAAAATTATAAAATTATTTTAATGTTAATATGTCAATCACGAAAACACAAGTAACGATAAAAATGGTGGTGATGATGATAAAGATGATCGGTAATGGTAATGAGTAAACAATGTCATATAAGATAATATATATAGTGCAGGGATATTATAATATGAACTAAAAATTACATGTGTGCCGACTGCTGTTTTGTTGCGATTGAAGACAAACTTGCGCATCCATTATGAACCAGAAAACTTAAACAATATATGGCAGCCATGAGAAAAAAATGAATTTTAAATGTTTTTTACAATGATGACCTGGAAGACCTGAAAGATATGAGAACGGAAAATAATGATATGATTTACAGGTCGCACCCCCTTACTTCGCTATTGTCAAAATGACAATATTGCCCAGGCTACGCCAACCAGCGTCTCCATGTTTCAGCTGGCAGTCTTTTGTTATCATATGACTCGTGGAGGCGTGAGGTAGGAACTTGTGAGGACCAGAGGTCGGTCGCACCCTCCTTCGATGCTGCCAACTCACCATTTGAAGCCCAATTTTTACAACTGTACCAATGCTATAGAAACTTATTAAGAACAATTTATACGAATTCATTTAAAATTGCGATTTAGGGATTTGGTAAAAGAAACATGTGTAACATAAGTCCTGGGAATACTTTCAGGCG
Organism: Aedes japonicus; assembly: GCA_034211315.2. NCBI lineage: Eukaryota > Metazoa > Arthropoda > Insecta > Diptera > Culicidae > Aedes > Aedes japonicus. The sequence continues at coordinate 20,168 of JASCZW010010264.1, forward strand.
TTTATTTGACAGCATTAACAAACACACAGATCTGGATCAACAATAGAAAAGGGCCCATAAACATTTGTAAACAAACACTCCTGAGCCCGTTTTGTCGCAAGCCGCTGGCTACACATGCAAACCTACAGAATCTTCGTGTAGGGGAAACTTTCCCCTACATGATGATGGTATTGGTTTGCGTTATAGTCACTAGATTCATAGTTTGGCGGATACAACGACGGGAGCCAATTTGAACTGTCAGTTGGCGGAGCCAATCGAGCATATCTCGAACAATTTATGTTAAGGGCCTAAAAGCCATTTGTAAACAATAACTTTAATTGTTGATTTCTCACGAATTACGAGAATCCCACCATACCCTGCTACTCCATATGGTAGAACTAACATTCTTCTACCAAATTCTGCTTTCATTTCACGAGAGTGATTTGAGATTCAAGAGAAATCGATATTGAAAGTCATTGTTTACAAATGGCTTTTAGGCGCTTATCATGAATTACTCTAGATATGCTCGATTGGCTCCTCCAAGTGACAGTGCAAATTGGCTCCCGTCATTGTATGCGCCAGACTATGAATCTAGTGACTATAGTTTGCGTGGGTGGCCTACACGCTAAGCTCAGTTTACCCATAATCGCTAAAAAGTGCACATACTCATTTATGGGTAAAGTTGACTTTACCCATATTTCAGTAAATTTGTATGGAAAAAAATACTCAAATATGGGTAAGTAGTACGGTACCCATAAATGGGTATGTGCACTTTTCGCGATTATGAGTATTCTTTACCCATATTTGGGCAAACTGATCTTAGCGTGTACGCTTTGCGAGGAAATAGGCTCAGAAGTGTTTGTTTACAAATGTTGATAGGCCCTTTTCTATTGTTGCTCCAGAGATGTCAACCAATGTACTTGTCACGTTCATCTGTGTTCCTACGGATTTGTCAAACTCAAATTGCGCAGTAGTTTCCATTAAAAATGTCGTACAAGCTGGATTTACGAGCACAAGTCGCCAACCTTTTTGGACGGCTTAGTACAAGTGAAATTTTGAGCGTGTTCAAAGACGAGCGAATATCAAAATCAACAATATACCGTGCTTTGAAAGATTGCCGTGATGGTAAAGAACTGGAAAATAAAAAGAAAAGTGGTCGTCCAACAAAATTGAGTACCAGAACAACGAAAAAACTGCTGTCAAGCACTAAAAACAAGGTTGGCAAATTTCAGGTTTCAAACATGACAGTCCATCGGATTTTGTGCCCAAACAAACTCCGGATCAAAAGTCTCGTGCCAAAACCAGGGCTCGAAAGCTGTACAGCTGCATTTTGGACAATGTCGACCAGTGCATTTTGATGGATGACGAAACATACGTTAAAGAAGATTCAAGAACGCTACCGGGGCCGCAGTTTTATACTAAATCTGTTGGAGAACGTGTGCCAACCGCAGATACGACTGTTGCGATGGAGAAATTCGGTCAGAAGGTGCTCATTTGGCAAGCTATTTGCACATGTGGCTTGCGTTCTTCAATTTTCTATACAAAAGGAACTATAAATGCTGAGATTTATCAAAAGGAATGTTTGAAGAACAGGTTGCTACCATTGTATAGAAAGCACCAGTCCCCTCCTCTCTTCTGGCCAGATTTGGCATCGGCACATTACGCCAAATCCACTCTACAGTGGCTGACGGAGAATAACATCAAGTTCGTAGAAAAAGACATCAACCCACCAAACTGTCCCCAGTTGCGACCGATCGAACGCTATTGGGCAATAGTCAAGCGTATATTTAAGAAGGATGGTACAGTGTCCCAAAACATGACCGATTTTAAGAAAAATTGGGCAGCGGCATCCAGGAAGTGCACAAAGGTCACTGTGCAGAATTTGATGGCAGGTGTCAAATCAAAGGTACGGGCATTCTACAGAAATGAACATGATGACTAGTTTTTCCGTTTGGATCTTTTGTAAACATGTTAAGCTATAATAAACTGAAATAGTATGTTAATTTTAACCATGTTTTCATGCCTATTTTATTATTTGGAAGTTTATAACTACTTTTCGATACACTCCTTACTTATGTTACATATGTTAAGAGTGTGTAGATGCATTTCGTGCCTTCTGGCAACTTTATGCTTCTATTGACGTCCAGTCTCATTGGTTTAGCATCAACGGGGGAGACTTCATCCTATACTCAATGATATTATTATCTCTAATTCGCTCAATCAATCGCTATGTTTTGTGGTACATTGGATGGATTAATATTATTTGATATAACTCAATACAGACGTCATCCAAACTTTGCATATTGACAGGCAATCTGTGAAGACCCACCTAGTACCTTATAATAAGATGCTTAGAGGTGGGCCAGAAGATTCGATGAGCTACCTCAAAGATTTTTTTCTATGGGAGAAAAACGGTGTTTTGCGGTGTTGCTTTGTCAATATATACACTGAAAATTTATTTCCGTAAATTAGCTTTCACTCGTTTCGTAAACATGGAGTTTGTACATAGAACAAATGTACGGTAATTTTTATGAAACATTCTTAATTGTGGCTTGTCATTTGGTGAAATGCACCTTTTTTTAGAGTGCACGAAATGAATTTCATGAAGATCAACCAATTGCTGCTTCTCTTCAATCGTACTCTCACATGTTGGTATTGCTCCTCGAGTGTGCTGGAATCATTGATTTATTTTTAATTTTTCCGGTTACATACTGAGTCGATATAGAAGATCTGTCAGTCAATCATGCAACCACAAAATATTCGTAGTAGTTTACAATGTTTTCGTACAATGCACGAATGTTCTTTTTGTGCCAATAAATGCTTCGTGTTTCAGACAGTTACGCGTGTACGCTTCTTGAAAAGTACAAATCTATTTACAACGCATACAACGAATAGATTTGTTAGTCCTACCATTGATTTCGTAAAAAAAACAAAATTTAATTTTCAGTGTTGGTGATAGGGTCGTGGAGGAAAAGTACTTTTTCAGTACAAACTGTGAACAAACTCGGTGGATAACCTATACAAAAATCCAACACGACTGTAAAGTGAATATTTCGACACATTGCAGTACCCGCAAGATTTTACAATGTTCGTTATTTAATGTGGTTCGATTTTAAAACCTGTGGAAAATCCAAGGTTTTTAAAATCTTTTTTCTTTAATCCAGGACAAGCCTTGTTGCCAAAATTTGACGGGTATTGTAAAGTACTTTGTGTAAGCGTAGAGAATTGGTGGATTGTCACAAAGTGAGGGGTCGATTCTAGTTCTAGCCTGTGGAACTTGAAAATGTCCCTACTCTACTGGTCATCCGAGCGTTGTATTATTATTAATATTATGTGTTCTGTGTGTGCAACCGCTAATTGAAGACGGAGATTCTCTCTCATTTTCTCTCTCTCTCTAAAAAAAATATCTTGCCCCACCCTATTTGAAATCCTGGCTACGCCTATGATTAACTGCCGTGTTAAGTACATTCTTTGCCCCGTTTGCTACGATCCCATCATGTGAGACCAATTCACCACAAGGTCCATTAATTATGTCACGCAGTAAGGGGGGGTGTGGTTGGGAAAACGTGACAATCCATACCAAAAAAAATTGAAGGTCAATACACAAAAAAGAGGTCAAGGGGGGAGGGGGTGGTTGGTTTATAAAAAGTCACTTTTTGAGTGACATAATTAATGGACGTTCCCCTACCGGTGGAAATCTAAGAAATCATGTAAATTTTTATATATATTTTTTATAATATAAAGTGATATCTTGATGGTTTTTTTTTATTTTATTTTTTGTTTATTTTTGTTCCCCCCCTCCATCGACTGGAGTGGACGCCGTGTGACAAAAGATGAAATCAGGATTTGTTCCGGCCTAATCTGAGCAGAAATATCCCGAGTCATAAACTCTTTCGTTTTGTTTTGTTTTATTTTGTTTTATTTGTTGTTAATTATTTCGTAGACCTTGTTACATTGTTGCTTAAATATCTAAAAAAAATTAATTAGCTATTGTCTAGTTAGCCTAACAAAATAGAAGCTTTTCAGGAGTATGTTTATGCAATGTAATATCGATCGTTTCGCTATATGTGTTGAAGCAGGACATCATTCTATTTAAAGGAGATTTTTTGGCATTTTTTGGTCGTTCTTTCATTGTTAATAAAAAATAAAGTTCTATTTCTTAGAGACCGAGAAGGAGGATACCAATTTAAGTTTTTTAATATTTCCGGACCGTTTATTGGTTGCTCAATAACAAGAACTACGAAAGCAATCATAGCGAACTCTCTTCGCCTTTGAAATTCTAATAAATTAATCAACAAACATCGCGACTCATATGATGGTAATGGCAGACGTGTCCAACCTAACTGTCTCTGTACCGATTCTAACTATAGTCACTAGATTCATAGTCTGGCGGATACAACGACAGGAGCCAATTTGAACTGTCAGTTGGCGGAGCCAATCGAGCATATCTCGAACAATTTATGTTAAGAGCCTAAAAGCCATTTGTAAACAATAACTTTAATTGTTGATTTCTCACGAATTACGAGAATCCCACCATACCCTGCTACTCCATATGGTAGAACTAACATTCTTCTACCAAATTCTGCTTTCATTTCACGAGAGTGATTTGAGATTCAAGAGAAATCGATATTGAAAGTCATTGTTTACAAATGGTTTTTAGGCGCTTATCATGAATTACTCTAGATTTGCTCGATTGGCTCCTCCAAGTGACAGTGCAAATTGGCTCCCGTCATTGTATCCGCCAGACTATGAATCTAGTGACTATAATTCTAACCGGTTTACATTATAGTCACTAGATTCATAGTCTGGCGGATACAACGACGGGAGCCAATTTGAACTGTCACTTGGCGGAGCCAATTGAGCATATCTCGAGTAATTCATTTTCATGGCCTAAAAGCCATTTGTAAATAATGACTTTAAATATCGATTTCTCTTGAATCTACAATCACTCTCTTGAAACAAAAGCAGCATTTGGTAGAAGAATGTTAGTTCTACCATATGGAGTAGTAGGATATAGTGGGATTCTCGTGATTCGTGAGAAATCAACGTTTAAAGTCATCGTTCAGAAATGGCTTTTAGGCCCTTAACATGAATTACTCGAGATATGCTAGATTGGCTCCGCCAACTGACAGTTCAAATTGGCTCCCGTCGTTGTATCCGCCAGACTATGAATCTAGTGACTATAGTTTACATATCCTTGATATGGAGCCCAAACAACGCTACAGTATTCTAGCATAGGCCTCACATATGCAACATATATTCCTGGTGCAGTTGAAAACCGGAATATAGCAGTCGCGCCAATCGATTTTACTTCCGTGCTATGAATTCAAACAGTGGCGCATCTAGTGCGCTGTATAGCGCATCAGATGCGCCATACAGCGCACTAGATGCGCCATTGTTTGGACTTATGGAACGGGAGTAAAATCGATTGGCGCGACTGCAATATTTCGGTTTTCAACTGCACCAGGAATACTATTTTTAATGTATAACACCCCGTTCGCACTACAACCTATATTACGTGATATAGAGTACCTTGATAACAAATGCCATGCACGTTATTTCCTGTGAAAATTTGATGCATAAATGTCGATATCAAGATACTCTATATCACTTAATATAGGTTGTAGTGCGAACGGGGTGTAAGGGTCGTTTCGGGAAACGGTTTATCGGTAAAAGCTATTCCGTGAAATGTTTTTTTTTTTTTCGTAAAAAGGTTTTCGGGGAAATGGTATTTTCCTTAAAGTGTCATTGCAGGAATTTTGCCATTTCTGGAAATGGGCTGTTCTAGATAATGGAATAATTATCGATAATTCTCATTAAAACAACATAAAGAACAAAGCTTCAACTTTTTAATCATTAAACTTTCTTTTTCTTCATTGTAGAACTGGATACAAGAAAACGATGTTATTGGAATAGTACTCCGCGATTCCCTTCATCAGCCGCAGTACGTTGAAAAGCTTGAAAAAATAATTCGCTTTCTTATCAAAGAAAAGTCCCTAACTTTTGATGATCTGGACGCAGTCTGGCGAGCACAAGCAGGAAAACACGAAGCCATTGTAAAAAACGTACATGATCTTCTAGCAAAGCTCGCATGGGATTTTAGTGCAGAACAGTTAGATCACTTGTTCAAATGTTTTCAGGCGAGCATGAAGACAGCGAATAAAAAGCAAAGGGAAAGACTATTGGAACTAAATCGTCGTCTGGCAGAGGATGATAAAAATGGTGTTATGGCACAGAAAGTGCTTAAATTATTTTGGACGCTAGCTCATAGTGCAGAAATCCCCCCCGAGGTGTTGGATCAAGCATTAGCTTCTCATGTAAAAATTTTAGATTATAGTTGCTCCCAGGAAAGAGATGCACAAAAAACCATTTGGTTGGATAAGTGTGTCGAAGAATTGAAAGCTGGCGATGAGTGGGCATTGCCTGCGTTACGATTGATAAGAGAGATTTGTACTCTCTATGAAACGACTTCGAACCATGCACCGCGAGTGCACCAAGTACTGACGAGGCAACAGGTCATCGACAGACTTCAAAATGATCACACGCTCGTAATCCTAGTAACGAATAGTTTGACATTGTACATGGAGAAAGTTAGGGCAGAAGTCAAACTTAACCCAACGCTTATTCCGAATGATTTATTCATAGATAAACGGTATCCCCATCTTCAGCAAATTCAGGAAAGGCTTGAGTTTTTGAAATTCCTTCTCAAGGATGGTCAATTATGGTTATGCGCCGAACAGGCAAAGCAAATTTGGCAATGTTTGGCTGTGAATGCAATATTCCAATGCGATCGTGAAGAATGTTTCCGGTGGTTCGGAAAGCTGATGGGCGATGAACCAGATTTGGATCCTGGAATCAACAAGGATTTTTTCGAAAATAATCTGCTCAAACTAGATCCGGCGTTACTAACTGAAAGTGGAATTAAGTGCTTCGAACGCTTTTTTAAAGCAGTAAATTCCAAAGAAGGACGACTTAAAAGCAAACAGCATGGATACGTGCTGGATAATGAGGATTTAATCGGAAAAGACTATCTTTGGCGTGTGATAACTGATGCTGAAGAAGAGATAGCCTACAAGGCAATCGCATTGTTGAAGGAAGTTTCTACAGCTCTTGGACCAAGACTGCAAGCCAATGTTGACAAGTTTCACGAAAACTTTATCAGCGAATGCTGTGATAGACTCCAAAATTATTACGAGACTGTAAAAATGTTAACTGGTCTATTAGAAGAAAACTCAAAAATATTAGGAGACGATATTATTAATAGAAGACTGCAGACAGCTGGGCAGATGTGCCGCGTTGTTAGAGCCCTCCAGGAGTATATTGAAGAATGTGATAGAAATTATGCAGGGGATCGATTGCTGCTGCCTCTGCACAGAGCATCACGTGGAAAGCACATCAATGTGTTTATTCGTTTTCAAAATCCTAGTCGCCAGCTAGAGGACATGGAAGTTGTAACCCACGACAATGAAACAATATTTTCATTTAAGCGTAACTTGCTAAAACAAATCAAAGCGGCAACAAATAATCTAAAAGTCGAATTGTTCAACTGCAATGGAGAGCTTATTGAGATAAATGATGATCGTAATCCATTGTCGCTCTACAGCATTCAGGATAAAACACTTCTCACAGTGAAGCTCGCGCCAAGTGGTTCAGGGCTAGCAAGTTCTCCTGACAGTTCAAGTGAGAGCAGCTCTGGCTCGCCACCTCGACCGTGCCTCGACATGTTAAGATCGGAATCGGAAGAAAAGCTACCTGGAGTGATCATTTCGCAAAAACAATTTTACGTGGACTTTTTTCTCAAGTTACATCAGCTGGGTAGTGATCTACAGCATGGACTATTACGTGACAGTTGCAATTACCTATTACATCTGCTTCCACTTGATCGATTGACAGTTGCAAATATTCTGGCCCTGTGCAGATTTAGTTCTGACCAAATAAACGACTCACTTCTGGCAAGTAACATTGGCACACTAACACACGAATCACTCTTCATCGATCCCAGTTCGGCACGTGTACTATACAATTTGGAAGTATTACATGCAATGCTACTGCCTGCAATAGTCTCCAGCAGCGATATAATTCTTCATCTACAATTATCTTGGATAAACTGTGGTGTAGCACACTTTATTCTCGATATATTTACGAAAAACAACTTCCTGCTAACAGCCGACATGCACATTAAACGGGCGGCTTTTCATTGTGTGCTGAAACTAGTCAAATTCTTTCTTTTCATAGTTGGAAGTATTCTCATCCAAGTTGGAAATGACTCCCTAAGTATCACCTCGGACACCCATGCATCACAGGTGGAAATTCTAGAACAAGCAACTCAAGCGATTCCCAGTTATTCTGAACTAACAATTCGATCCATGGCTACCAAATTGGCTCAAAGTATCAGAGAACAAATGCTTTCTACGGGACTGGAAGCCGATAGATATCGTATTCTATTCAAATCAGCACTTCATTGGAGTTTACCTGATATGCCGACAATTAAAGCAATTGTAAATCTTGCCTGGGCTGCTTCAGGAAATAATATACAATCAATTGGATCTATCGTGGATTTCAGCCAAAACATAACCATACCCGATAAAATAGACTTCGCCGTATGTGAAGAAGCACTTGAAGTACTGTGTTTAGCTATTGTTTTACATTTCGGTTCCTATGAAACACTCAGACGTGATAAAACTTGGCAAAGTTTCATAATTTCTTTACTGCTCACAAATCCCTCTCGCCACATACGTCAGACAGCATATGAGCAATTATTCCTCGTCAGTACATGTTGTGCATCGGATAAACAGCCATTCGTATTTATGGTGAAGTTGCTGGTCGAAATGTTGAGCAATATTATTCCACAACATCCAGAGACATGCGTCGAATATTTCAACCTATTTTGTCGTATTCTGAGCTATGGATGTTCATACAGTTTGCCGTTGCCGATATGCGAAGAGTTACTTGCTCAGGAAATAGATTGGCTACACTCAGTCAGGAATAGTGTCAAGACAACCGGTGGAACTCAAGTCCACGATGACCTGTTGGCAGGCCATTTGTGCCTAACAAAGGAGTTAATATGTTATCTAAAAGCGGATAATAAATCCCTACGAACTGATCTGATAACAGTATGTATTCTTAGAGTATAGTAATAATCAAACATATTAATATACATAAAGTAGGGAATATTTCATAGATATATTGCTTTTCGAAAAATATTTGACCCGTATTTTTTTCAATTCATTTGGGTGATCCTTTTTAAAAAAAAGTTGGTCCAAAAGATCGAAATTTTAGATGTTCCTTTACATGAGTCGCCGTCGCTGTAATGTCGAGGTATTAAATCGAAAAACAAAATATTTTGAAAGAACTATGCCTCAAAAACGGCGTTGACAACAATTATGATTAGCCGTTGCAATCCAGCAGTATAGTATGTACGGTTTGTGTTTTTTTCTGTGCATGCCTTTTCTCTAAAGTACATCATTCGTTTACATGAAAATCGAAATCGGTTTAGCTATACAATAGTGAAATTCAATAATGTAGTTCCTTTGTACCGCTTTTTCAAAGTTGGTTACACAAAATGCAATTTAAAAAAATACTGGTCAAAAGTAGAATATTTTTGTTTGGAGGGAAAAAAACATCTCTCTCTCTCCCTTCACGCTAAGACAAGAAAACCAAAAATTCGGCATAAAATACCGAAAATCGTACAAAAGTGCACATACTGAAATTATCGGTAAACATGGATTACCGAAATTTTGGTATTGCTGGAAAACCAGGAAAAACATTAATATTTACTTATTTTTGTACGGTAATTTTACCGAAAATGCTAGCAACTCAATGAGAGCATTTTTAACCAAATTAAGGTAAAATATAACGATAAAATCTGTAAATCCACTTTACTGAAGAACTAAGTAAAATCAAACGTTTTGTTTTGGTAAATTATACCGATACTTTAGGTTTTGCTACCAAAACCTAATTTTCGGTAAAATTGAAACCGTATTTTCGGTAATCTGATGTTAGCGTGTTTACACATAAAAATGTGGAAGAAGAATAACCACTGTGTCACCCCTCGCATTCTTTACTGCAGAGAAGAAAAATAAACACTACCTTGTCTCTCATATACCTTGATCTACTCTTGTTGACATAAACTTTGTAACCTAAAAGAAAACAATAAAAAGTTGTTCCTTTTCTCGTGAAGCACGCGTCTTAGTTTTCTCTTCGTAATATTGATGTTTTTCCGTCGCAATCTGCCTACAGGTTGTGGGCTCAGTGTCGGAAGAAGTGGATATTCGTAGAGAAAGGCTGTTTCTGGAAGAATCTTACTTTTTCTTCCGACGGTTTGTTTGTGTAGTGCAAAGTGAGAAAAGATGGCAGAGAACGTGAGAGTTACATTTGCCAAGCTGAACGGCAGCAATTACGCGTCGTGGAAATACCGCATGATAACGATGTTGGAGCGGGAAGAAGTTTGGCACGTAATCGACGAGGCAAAGCCGGAGGAAGTCGATGAAGCATTTCGACAATGGCAGAACGACGACCGGAAGGCCCGTACCACAATTGTTCGTGGAGGACAACCAGTTAAGGTTCGTCAAAAAGGCAACGTCTGCGAGGGAAATGTGGTATAACCTTAAATCGTACCATGAGAAGGCAACCATCGGCAACCAGACGTTGCTGTTGCAGCAGCTGTGTGCTTTGAAGCTGACCGAAGGCGGTGATGTGGAGAAGCACATCGAAGAAATTGAAAACCTCTACGAGCGGCTGGATTGTGCGGGGGTTAAACTGAGCGAGCTGCTGCGAATCATAATGATGTTGCGGAGCCTGCCACCTTCATTCAACAGCTTCGACACCTCTCTTGAGACCCGTCCGCAGTAGGACTTAACGATGGATTTGGTTGTGGCTCGAATGCGGGACGAATGCCAAAAGCGAGCGAGTCAGACAGGAGGAAGCAATAAGAAAGAGCGTGCCCTGAAAGCAGAAGTGAAACCGAGGATTGACAAACGAAAGTGTTTCTTCTGTAACAAGTCGGGTTATCTGCGAATGAACTGTCAAAAATTTCTGGCTGCCAAGAAAGACGAGAACGCTAGCCATTCTGCGACTAAATCCGGTGAACAGCAAGCGAAGCAGGTTCAGGCGAAACTGAAAACGGTGGAGAAACACCCGGAGCAACCATCAACAAGTTCCAGTACGGTGCAGGGTGCGGTGTGCTTCATTGCAGGGGGAGCAATTCCGGGAGCCTGGACAGTAGACAGTGGCTGCACGTGCCACATGACAAACGACCGTGAGTTTTTTTTAATGAGTTTCGAAGGAATGTCATCGTTGAAGTAACACTTGCTGATGGTACCACAACAATGTCAGCTGGATGTGGTTATGGTGTTCTGTTTGGCGTAAATGGTGAAGGCAATCGAGTCGCAATCAGGCTGGAGAACGTTTTATACGTACCGTCGTTGGAAGGTGGTCTAGTTTCAGTTCGGAAGTTAGCATTGAAGGGATATGCAGTCATATTTAAAGAAGATTGCTGCGAGATCCAATCGGCGGATGGTGTCGTGATTGCGCTGGGAGAAACGGTTGGAAACCAGTATAAGTTGAAGATGGCAGAGCAGTGCAAAGCGGTAATGGTTGAAAATCACAACGATCAGTGTAAACACACTTGGCACAGAAGATTTGGCCATCGAGATCCGAGTGTCATGAGTGTTATAAGTTCGAAGGATTTGGCGAGTGGATTCGTTGTCAAGGACTGTGGACAACGGATCGTTTGTGAGTGTTGTCTTCAAGGAAAACTGGCACGGAGCTCGTTTCCTCCCGTGATCGAGTGCAAGTCCAAACAGCCGCTGTATTTGATCCATAGTGATCTATGTGGACCGATGGAACAACAGACACCGAGTGGCAACAAATACTTGATGACAGTTATCGACGACTTCAGCAGATTTTGCGTGGTGTACCTACTGAAATCAAAGGCTGAGGCGGCAGACAAAATTCGCGAGTATGTGCGTTGGACTGAAAACGTTTTCGGGCGGAAGCCTAGGGCCATTAGATCGGACGGAGGAGGTGAATATACCGGATACGACTTGAAGATTTTTTATAATGCAGAAGGTGTCGAGACACAGTTTACGGTTCCCTACTCTCCCCAGCAGAACGAGGTAGCGGAACGGAAAAACCGTTCTCTCCAGGAGATGGTGAATTGCATGCTTCTAAACGCGAATTTGCCTAAGCGATACTGGGGAGAGGCGGTGTTGACGGCAGTTTACATTCAGAACAGAATGCCTTCTCGTTCCGTGGATCGCACGCCGTACGAGATGTGGACTGGATCGAAACCGGACTTAACTCTCTTCAGGGTTTTCGACTGTTATGCATATGTCCACATCCCAGATAGCCGAAGGAAGAAGTTCGACCCCAAGGCGAAGAAGTTTGTGTTTGTGGGCTACTCTGACCACCATTAAGGTTTCAGGTTCCTCGATCGAGAGACGGGCCGGATTTTGATTAGCCGCGATACACGTTTTATCGAGCTGCGAAATAAATCGAAACTTTGAATAATATTTTGAAATCATATAACTCATGAATATCATTTGACATCATATGAAAAGTATGTGTCACCTCAAATACACTTTCTTGCAACGCACCATACGCTTTGCTCCTATACAGAAACAAACAAAACAAAGATGAAACAAAGATGGAGGAAACAAAACAAAGATGGAGGAAGTTTCCGCGAGTTTGTGCTAAAAATGCCAAGATATCACCATAAAATTAAATGGTGATATCTCGGCAGCTTTTGAACGTATGTCAAGAAAATATAATGTCCAGTGAACAATTTAATAATTCTACAACTTTGGCACAGATGCAGCAATCAGTTTCATCAAACTATTGAATATTTCCAGAGATGAGTTAGAGGAAATTTTTACAGGTTCTGGAGCTATCGATTTACAATGGAATTTCAACGAAATTTGCAGGTGAATCGTAAATTATTTACACATTATTTTCTTAGGTGTTCTTGTTTTCTATTACAGGAAATCGGTATTAACGGATACGAAATCATCGAGATAATAGAGGATTGGTTGGAAAACACATCAGAAGAGTCTGAGCAGATCGACCTGTCAGAATCTAAAGGAAACGCTCTTACTGTGTCCGTTTTTCGCCAAATTTGCTATCGGATGATTCCGATCCATTGAATGCGGCTCCATCACCTGATGTTGAAGTCCCGTCGGATGCGAACTCTAGTTGTATAGGAAATCAAAATATAACTAACTTTGCACAAATAAACGTATTTACCTATGACGGACAAGAAAAACTTGTTTTTAATTTATTTGAAAATACCTTAAATATAATTGAAACTATTGAACAACATCCCTCTCATAATATGCATGACAAATGCATTCCATTTAAGGAATTCATAGAAAGTATGTGTCCAACTTATGGATTGTATGCCAAGTCCTCATGCATTTAATGAAAACATTCATTGACGAGAATTCATTAATTTCACACATACTTTTCATGTGCTAACCCCCATTGCAAATATCCATGTGGGTTTGCACATGAATCTAATGGGGATTTTCTTTTGAGTGTAGACGATTTGATCATCGGTTGCACGAATGAAGACGAAATCAACAGAGTGTACAGTGATCTCTAAAGTAAATTTGAAATTACTGACCTTGTTCCAGTTCGATTTTTCCTGGGATTTGAGATAGAACGGAAAGACGGTCTCTATTCGTTGCGTTTGGTGGGCGCATTACTTTATTTGGCGGTAAATGCTCGTCCAGACGTGTCCATCAGTGTCGGACTGTTGGGAAAAAAGTGAGCAAACCCAACAAAAGTGACTGGGCAGCTGCAAAGTGGGTTCTCCAGTATTTGAATACCACAAAGTACTGGAAATTAAAGTTCAGTCCTGGGGAAGCCTGGAAATTACCCGGATAACGGATTCAGATTGGGCGAGTAACCAGCGAACGAGACGATCTACTTCTGGGATTGTATTTTTCTTCGGTGGAGGCCCAATAAGATGGACTAGTAAGGGACAAGACTCCGTAGCTCTCTCATCCCTGGAGGCTGAATACAACGCGTTGACCGTTACATGCCAGGAGGCCATATGGATACCCAAGTAACACCAAAAACATCTCTTTGGTCAGTTATCTCGAAATTATGCTATACAGGAGTATTAAAAATGAAATGAAAAACATCTTTTGTCATGAAACCGCTGAGACGATGTTATCGCAAAACATTGGACTATCATATCACTCATGTATTTTTCTAGAACATATGACTTTATTTTCGACTCATATATGACCAACAAAGCGCAATGAACCGATTTTTGTATAGCATCTCTTAGGTCGTCTGAGAAGTTTTAAAGATGCGCTGCATAACATGCTTTTGACAAGACGATGTCTTATCTTGGTATTTAAAGCATCACAAAAACCAACAAGTTATAATCAAGTTATTGAAAAGTAAAACCAAATGCAGAAATTCATGAGCACAACAATTCAATCCAACAAGTGTCAAACTAGCATATGTAGACACAGATCGAATTTGACAGTTATGTTTGTTATGAATATGATGAATATGTTTATGAATTCCCATTACTTTTTATAATTTTTTCATAACGATTAAAAAGCAGATCCAGCCCATTTGCAAGATATCTTGTTAAGAAACGGATACAGAATCGGTCTAACTACAAGAAAAAATAATCATATTTTTCGGAACTATAGCGAGCAGCAATAACAATCCCCATCAGCAGTTGAATTATTGTGACGGACGACAAGAAACGTCATTTTCTCTCAAATTAATGGAGCCAAATGACATTTCACTAAAAAGATGCCATAATATGGTTATTAAAGGGTGTATTCGATAAAAATGGCACACATACTCATCAAAATTTAACTGATTATCGGATTTTCTTGAAATTTTCAGGGAATGAAGAACTACTAATGAGTTTTGATTTACAGCATTTGTTTTATTCAATTTCGTCTCCCATCCCGAATGCCCGCACCTTCCTTTTCACTCCACCCATCAAATTTTGTACAACCGATTTTCCCAGTGTTTTTGTTGTTTTTACCCAAATTTTCTTCAATTCTAGCTCTGTTTTTATAGTTTTGGGATGTTTGCGAAGTTTTGTTCTCATAGTTGCCCAGAATTTTTCAATTGGACGAAGTTGCGGTGAATTTGGTGGGTTCATATCCTTTGGCACAAAATTGACTCCGTTGGCTCGGTACCACTCCAATACGTTTCGAGCGTAGTGGCAGGATGCTAGATCAGGCCAAAACAGAGTTGATCCTTTGTGCTTCTTAATGAATGGCAAGAGACGCTTCTTAAGGTACTCTTTCGTGTAAATCGCATAGTTTATTGTTCCGGAAGTGATGAAGGGAGCACTTATTTCACCACATCCGCAAATCGCCTGCCAGATTAAAAACTTCTTTGCAAATTTCGATAGTTTCTTCTTTCGAACATCCTCCGGAACATCGAACTTCGACTTGGCAACGAAATATTCTTGTCCAGGAAGTTGACGGAAGTCGGCCTTGACGTATGTTTCATCATCCATCACGATGCAACCGGATTTGGTGAGCAGCTTCGTATAAAGTTTCCGGGCGCGGGTTTTCGCAGTGATGTTTTGTTTTTCATTCCGGTTTGGGGCTTTTTGCACTTTGTAAACATGTAACCCAGCACGCTTCATGGTTTTCTGCACAAAACCGACTGACACCTTAGACTTTTTAGTGACATCTCGAATTGACATGTTTGGACGGTTCTTGAATTGTTGTATGACTTTCCTGGCCATTTTACTGTCCATTGGACCACTTTTACGACCACTCCCTTCCTTCTTTTGGACACTCAGGCGCTCCTTGAAGGTTCTTATTACACGAGACACAGTTGTATTTGCAATTCCAAGCCTTTTAGCAATCCACCGGTGGGACGCCCCTGGATTTTGATTGTGAGTGCACAAAATTTTCTCACGGACAATTTCTTGTTTCGACGACATGACTGGAACTACTGAATGTTTAACTATGAAACTTGGCAGATGTAAATAATACACTATGGATAATATCTACTCAAATTTCTATGCTTTTTACTCATACGATTCAAAAGTTACAGAAGATTTTCTGTGTGCCATTTTTATCGAATACACCCTTTATGATGTTATAATTACTAACTCAAATAATGTGCATTGGACCATCATGAGTTTGTTATTAGAAAGCTCTAAAGATGTATTTTGGACTCAATTTCAACTTCACGTCATAGCTATGAACAAAATTACAGTGCCGGTTCAAATTTTGATTACAATTTTCACTAAAAATTTCGAATATTGATTTTTTGTCGGTGATTGAGATGATACATTATGAGTAAGAAAGAAATTTGATCGATAATCTAGAAAAAAAAATTATGTTTCAAAAATAATTTTAATCGACAATGTAGACCATGTGTTTAATCCACCATGACGATTTTTTATGATTCCAACAGAGATGCTGAAAACTTGTAAAATATAGAAGAATTTTCTGTTGTTTTTTAATCTTTAGAACGGGGCATAAATTATGCAGGAGTAAAACAAAAAGTTGCACCATAAAAGCGGCCTCGCATATGATATTTTGTTACACCTTCTGAGCATTAACAATCTTTAGATTTCTAATAGTTATTTAATAATTGATTTGGCCAAAAACGGGGGAGGTAGCTCATAAAATCTTCCGGTCCGCCTCTGAGCATCTTGATTTGAGGTACCAGGGGGGTCTCCACCGATTGCCTGTCGATCTGCCAATTTTGGAAGACGTCTGCATTGATTTATCTCAAATTATAATAATCCGTCCACTATATCACAAAACATTGCGATTGGTTGAGCGGAATGGAGATAATGAAATCATTGGGTATAGAACCAAGTCTCCCTCGGGTGGTGCGAAAATGATGAGCTTAGAAATAGAAGCGTAAAGTTGCCAAAGGCACGAAATGCTTTCAGGGCCTCTAATTTCTCAAAATCCTTCAATCGTAATTTACGGTTTGGACTCTTTGGGACGCTCAACGTGCTTGTTGCAGATGTGAGTTCCAGTAGTAGGGTTGTTTGTAGAATGTGCACACTCGGATTTTGTTGCAGGGATCTGTTGTTTTTTTTTGCCGGGTTCTCGGCAGCTGAGCTTTCGGTAGTCCGGTTTGGCGGATTTCGGTGGGATTTGACCGAAAACCGTTAAATTTTTACAGATAACTGTGAAGTTTCGCCGGGGCTGTTAAGGTGGGGTTGCCGAGCGCTCGGCTGTTGAGAGTTCGGTGGATTTTCGAAGGTTTCTGTGGGAAGATCTGGGTGTGTTCAAAGTTTACGGAAGAAGAGTGCTTCGAGCATCTTATGTGAAAAATTGCGTTGATTCTTTCTTATTTAAAATTTTCTTATAGGGTTTGCGCGTTATCTATATTTTTCGGTGTTTTGTTTTTTTTTCGGCGTCGCGAGTGATCGAGTCAGTACAGAAAAAGATCAAAAAACTGCTGCTAGGGGAGATGAGACGGTAAATAATTAATACATCCA